>JAUMHL010000009.1:3337958-3350531 GCA_032362345.1 Sandelia bainsii | reverse complement strand
CAGAACTATATAGAAAACCCAACAGTCCCACTTGAGCAAGCACTAGGCGACGGTGGAGAGGAAAAACTCCCTTTAATTCCTTTCCTTCCTTTTTTGTTTTTCCTTCTTTTTGTTCATTTCTTTCCTTTCTGTCTTCTTTACACCCTTCCATCCCTCCTTTCTTTTCTTATGTCTTCCCTCTTGTTCCTCCACACGATCCACTCACATATATTTTTCTGTACTTTAATGCTCCATATTCTCTACCTGCTCGACATTTAGGACTTCCTCATGTACTTAGACCATTATCAGCAAAAACACACAAAGCCCGGTCACTCCCTCCTGTTCTCCTCATATGATGGAGCACCCATTAACCCACAGCACCCAGCCGCCTCCAAACACAAATAATCAGCACTGATGTGCGATTGTGTCCTCCCTGCGCCATAATTGTAGATAATTGTTAGACCTGGTTTGCACCAATTCACCCTACTCACCCCCACCTTACTGAACTCCCCTACGTCTAATCCAACCTTTTGGCTCCGCTAATGTAGACAAAGTTTGGATCTCAGTCCTGCTGAGTGATGATGTCCACAAACATGAACATCTGAAGACTCCGTTACATATTGAAAGAAGTGAAATTAAATGCATTATTCAGGTTCATTATTTAAAATCACAATTATTTAATATTTTTTTGTTCACAACTCACCCATCACTCAGTTCTAGATTTGTTCTTCCTACTTTTCCTACACGTCTTTAATTCTTTGTTCAAACTATTCTCCACCGCTGGTAGGACTTTTGGATCACTTTCTTTACTGGATCAAAGTTTTGCGGCTGCTCATACACGGTTGTGGTAAAGAAAACCTTCATCTTGATTTCAGGCTACTGAATAAAGCCTCGTCTTTATCTGCAGTGAGTTGCAGCAGATCCTCTCCACGCTGCCACTCAACACCAGGTTGCTCGCCACACAGTTGTGGTTCACCACAGCACCACCGTGGGCTTTGGGGCCTGTCCACATTTACACACCGTGGGGGAGCGTCAGATGAAGCTCCACACTGACTTACTGAATCTGCATCTCCAGCAGGTTGTTTCAGACGTAGCTGTCAGCAGAAGAAGCCACATCCTGCTGCGTCTCATCTATGAGGCGAGCCTCAGTCGTGCGTGGATCAGTGACAGCTCGGAGGGGAAGAAATGTGGAATTCATTGGGTCTCCAGGAGCGGTCAGCTTGTGGGGATGGAGGAAATATGTGGGAGTGGGTACAGGGGAGAAGACAGCACAATAAAAAAATAAAATACAATAGAGTAAAATGTGCCAGTTTCTCCTGTTGCACACAGGACGGGATGAAACCTATTCCACCACACTGTTGATCTCTGCCATCTTTTCTTAATTATGGGTTTACCCAATGACATTTGTCTGTTTGTTTTCCAGGACCAATATGATTTCCACTCAGTATTGTTTGTTGCCTTCACGCGCTGTTGGAAAGACAGCAATTATGTACTGAAAGCGGATACACACAGAGCTGCACATACATTTTTATAGTGACTGTAAGTTTCTTCAAATCCCCAGATTTACACCTAGTTTCCTAGATTTACTAAAATAAAAAGAAATATTAAGCATTTAATAATTTGTTTGACATCAGGTTTTTACCTTTACCTATGAATAAAATAAGAATTTACCAGCTTTTAATGATAAATAAATGTTTGTTAATTAATGCGAGATGGATCATTTATTTATTTATTTATGGTTATTGATATTTCGTTGCTCCACCCGTTCCTGATATCAACTAAATTAACAGTCTGGAAACTTATGCAAAAAATCACAAAAAGATCAAGAGCAACTGTGGATTTAAGTTTAAGGGATAAACACTAGGGGAGGCTCACACTCATAACTTTGATGTATTTAATGCAACTTAAAAGAAAGATTCATGGTTCTGTGAACTTCTGCAAGAACACGTCACCTGAATAAAATCTATAGCAGCTGGGACAGGTGTTACAAATCAGGGTAACCAACTCAAAGGAGACCTGAGACCAAACACCAATACAAACCAGAAACCCCCTGACAAAAGTCAAAACAGAAAACATTATATTGTTAACTTCATGTTTTACAATGATATAGACTTGTATTTGATTTCAGTGTTGTTTTTTTCACGTCTACCTTTGTTGATATTAACCAAATGAGATATGATAGACACAAACATTACATAGGAGTTTCAGAAATACTGTTAATACCAGGAGCACTTGAAGGAATCATAAAACCCACTACGATCAGTAAAATGAGCCACATATGACAGACCACTGACGTCCTCTGCTGGTGCAATCTCCAGCAATTTAGATGCTTTTTTAGCACCGTCATTGTACTTACGTATTAGTAATGTTTGATGAGGAGAGGAAAGTGTGTGGGGGGAGTATGCGTTATTAAATTTCCCCCCTCTCGGATTTTCCCAAGCTGACTCATTCTCTAACCTCCTCCAGATGACTACAATCCCAGCTTAACTCCACAAATTTCTGTTTAGGCTCATTTTTCTGCACTCTGACATCGCTGCCAGCATGTTGACACTGTAGCTTCATTTTAACATCTGCTTCTGTAGTTTGATGAATCTTTAGGGGAAGCATAATCTGAATTTTAAGGCACATTCTATTGCAGTGATTATGACTGTGTACTTGCATGCAACTGCTTGGTGGTTAGACTGTTGACTCTTTTAAATCTTCCACGAAATTTAAAGTAACCTCCGCCAGATGGCACTATTGCCCACTGATCTTCTCTGAACTGTTGGACGCTCTGCAAATGTTTATATTACATTTACATGGTTGGAAATGGTAGGAATCCATGGCAAGAAAAGCCTGACATCATTTGTGTTATGGTTTTAACTGCAGCAGCACAAACAGAGGCTGAATCCCACTAATATCCAACAAATCAGAGCGTGTTCCAAATTGCAGGATACCAGACGTTGTGGGTTTGCAGTGACTTCATGAGGTCAAATTCCTGAACACCTTCCCTCCTGTGCTCATGGCTGCGTTATTGTACTTGGCATTACAACTCAAGCAGCTTTCTGACCCGTCCAAAGTCCTCATATTTGTGGTCTGCTCATTTGACCTCCTCGCTGTGTTTGTTTTCTAGTATCCAGGAAGAGGCACTTTCCTGTGGTTTCTATCCATGTTCCCTGTATTGGACGTTGCTGGCACGGACGTGTTGCTCTTATTGTGACAGTGGAATCCAAATTTAAAGTTGTCACATTCAAACACTTGGAGACACAAGCAGAAACTCTGCAGTGAATGTGCTCATACGGAGAGGCACACACCAGGGCCGTAATCAGAGCTGCGGTTGGCTGGTCGGGGTGACGACTTGCTGTCTGAGCCTGGCAGACCTACAGACAGCCAAACTCTGGGATCTGGCTTTGGTCTTCCTCTATACAGCATCACTCCTGGCGTTATCTAAACAGGACCTGGTCTCAGGTATCAGCCAAGGTCCACAGCTCTGGTGAGCATTAAGCTAACTGGGCTCAGACATTAGACCGGCTACAAAGACCAGAACTGAACCATCTGGCAGCACCTACACCCACAGCATCAGAGGTAAATCGCAGGCTTAGCACATTAAAATAAGTAGATTTTTTTTCTCCTCAATTTTAAAACAACCTCAAAATATTGTGTGTTTTGTGAAGAAAATTAGAGCTTTTTCTTTGGGGTGACAATCAGAGGGTTTTTTTATGCCTGTAATTCAAATGTGACAGAGATATGAAAGGAAATATGGACAAAGAGAGAGAGAGAAGTGAGGAATGACATGCAACAGAAGTCTCCATCCAGATGGAAACTGTGGATGTGGTTGCAGTTTTTCAGAAGTTTTCCTTGTCTACACTTAAATACAAAACATCTCTATCCACATGGGGAATCACCTTCATAGGGTTTAGACAAACCTACATAACAGGGACATAAAAGAACATTCTTAATATGATCTGAGTATTTGTTGCTTATTTACAGCTTTTTCTGTGGATAAGCAATAACATTAAAATTCCCTGTTGTTTGAATTTGTTCTTTTGTTTTTCTTTTAGATGATTGTACATTTATTTAAGACAAAAAGAAAGATAAGAAAAAAAGTACAAAAACAATGTAAGGAAAAAATTGCTTACTTACTTTACTTATCAAGTAAATCGACATTTTAACATAAAAAGTAAAAACAATTGAGAAAAGTTTGCTTTTGATTTAAAAAAACTTTATCTCACAATTTTGTCTTACCATTTCTATTTTTCATCATGACAAACTTTTCTCCTCTAGTGGCAGAAATGGGCTTCCATATTAAATCACATGGGGATTTAAATTAAGAGGTAAAGCATGAATTGCCTGCTTTCTTATTTCACAGACACCAGTGAACTCACATAAGTTTCTGTCCTTTTGTTACATCATTTTTGATTTTTGGACTCAGTCGTACCAGAACAATATTGTGGTTGGTGCATTTCAATTCTTGAGTTGACAGATAACTAAGTCTTATAAGGCCACCTAGTGGACCAAGAATGTCTATAAACAACCACATTTGAGGAGCTCTATTAAGAATGTCGTCCACCAGGTGCCACTGCACCCAAAGACATGCAGTGTGCAAACTTCTCATCAAGTGTCTACCATTGCATCAAACACTCCACAGTACTGATGATAGCCTTCCTGTAGATTTAGAGAATGACAGAACTGGTTTTCCCTCATATACACTCACTCCCATTCTTCCTCCTTCACCCACTGAAATCTCTTATCCTGCCTCCACGATGTCTCTTCCATTAGGACATTTTTGTCATTTAATAACTTCTAAATAGCTTTTCACATGGATTGATTTGGAAAGAACTATATTTGTTTGCTAAATGTTTGATGACAACTACATCGGTCAACTGCTTTAGAATATTACTACCTTTTTTATTTTAAATGCATGAAACATAACCAGAACTTTGTGTGCAGACGGGATAGAAAGGTACAGAGAGACAGACTATCACACTGTTAAAAAAGCGGGATAATGCCTTTAACTCAGTGCACCCAGAAGTGCAGTAAAGACAAGGAAATCCACAGGATGAACCACAAAGAGAGGTAACAAATTAAAAGAAAATATATCTAAATGAACAAATAAAAACACAACAAATGCAAATACTTGCACACAGTTAGTTGCTTGCAGCACTCATCACATGTCACTGTGTGTTACAATCCCTGAAATATAAGTGCATGTTGCGAGGGGCTCATTACAGGAATCTGAATGTGAAGACAGAGCATCTCTGGCCTCAGGCGTCTCTCTATCAAAAGTTGGAATTCCACTGAGCTGCAGACGATGGAGAAATGCAGGAAACTGGAGATGCCCTGGATGTGTGCGAGGTGTACACAAAGCAACGAGGCTTTTGTGGCGATCCTAGGAATGTTCCGGCATCAATACGCTTAAAGGCTCTTTGATGTCCAATGCTGCTGTGTTCACGAATATGCTCAAACACCAACACAAAGTTTAATATTTCTTGACATATATTAAATATACAGACATTTCATTATGTTTTATCACCAGCGACGAATCATTAAAAGAGCATTTACTCAGATATTGTGCTTTTGCTGTATTCTGGTTAAGTTGCTCACATTTTCCACCACAAAACTTTATACTTATTTCTGATTTTCAAATTAAGAGCTTACAGTGATAAAAGTAAAAAAGTTACTAATTTCTCAAAAGCATTCTGTTGGTTTTGCTCTTATTGTGTCTCATGTTTCCTAGTTGTTGTTTCACAGGTCAGGCAGCATAAATGGACACTCTGACATGTTTTCAACAAAAGAACAGGTGGAATTTGGAGCTGTTAATGTTAGCAGTTCCACCTGTGCTTCTGCTGTCATGTGTCAAAATACGTGCACCAAGAACTGAAAGAAAAATCTTACCAACATTGAGCTGCCCTCTGTATTTGTGCATTATGACTGATTGGAGAAACTAGTGGCAGCTGTGTAGACAAGTGAGAGGTCAGGTGATCCAAGCTCAAACAGTGGAAATGAAGAAAGAGAGAGAGAGACAATCAGACCTTTGGAGCGAATTACCAGTAGTAGCTGATGTGCCCTTGAGCAAGATATCATCAAGACAACACTGTGCATCTGTTGCTGCTGCTGGAGTCTGAACATTTACTAAAATGAACATTGGTACAGCATAATATGAAAAACATCTTTATTACAGTAGTTTATCTTTTAAGTAAACTGTTTTAATGTGTAACACATGTGCAGTACAGAGCGCCAGCTTATTACTCTACATATTAGTGTTTCAGTCATCAAAATCTTTTTCCAGTGGTAAATGCAAAGCAGTGGTTTTGACACAATAAAACTGTTACCATGACACCATGTCACACCTCACTTCACTGACGAACCATTTGGCAGATTTTTGTTAATTGAACACTCCTAACAATAATCCAATCAGGTTATGGAGGGTCCTTAGGGTCAGCTGCCTGTTCACAAATACCCATGTTTACTGCAATACATACAGTAATTCGTATTCTACAGTGATAGGATTATGCTAACATAGCCTGTTTGAGCAGGTTTAGGGGAATTTAGCAAATGGGTTTGGGGCTGAGAGATGGACTTAACATATTGTTGCTTTTGGTCTTATATAGAACAATGCCAGATTTACAGTATCTACTATATGTCTCGCTGTCTAAATGTTTTTGATGATCACACATGTATGACCATACGGTGCCCAGTCTCTTTGCAAACATCTAGTATATAAATTGTCAAATTGATTGATTATGATATCTGGATGACTGGTAGCACTCAGCTCCAAGCAATGGCTATATTCAATAGTGATAGAGAATTGTAGTGATAATGTAAAGTTAACACCACAGTTCACATACATTTTCCCTACATATAGCATTTTATTTATACTTTTTAAATAATATTTGTAGTTTTAATATCCCAAAAAACTCTCAAATAATGCTATAATTGTGGAAATGGGGAATTAATTGTGGGAGTATCCCTTTAACCTCGCTGAAAAGTAATCGACAAAGAGATGGATTTAGAGCTGAATAAAAGGAAATTTGCCTTGTGACAGCAACCTTCATGAGTCATGGTGCAGTAATTTTCTTTTTGTGCCATTTCCTTTCATGCCTGCAGAAGCTGTCCTACCAGGGCGGGACTCCTGTCTCGGATCAGCGCCGATGTGATCTCAGCGGCCCTCAACACTGACCTCTCCCAACGTTCTGTGCCCTGAGAGACAAGAGGAAGAGGTCAGACAGGGAGGTCACTTTTAAACTACAGACAGACAGACACAGCAGCAGCACGCCACATCGCCCCTTACGTCAGCTCAGTAGTGGGATCCTGCTGTAACGAGATGAGACGGGCTCACGAAGATTCACATTTGTTCATGTTTATCTTTTCTCTCACTAGTCACGACTCTGACTCATCCTAATGTTTGTGCACCAGTGTTTCAGTTTATGGACCTGCCAGCAGCATCCAGTTAGCATCAGCAGCCAGTTCAAACCAGCGAGAAACAAAGTTAAACCATATCCATGTTGTTCCACTTGGAGTAATGGCAAAAGTAAGGAAGGAGTTACAACACTGACAGTTTGGCTTCGCTGTGAGCTGCGTGAACATCACTGACAAACACTAAAGGGGAAGTTGGTGATGTTTCAAAATTAGCATCAGCTGCCGTTTTTAGAGAAAGAAAAAAAAAAACCCTGGATGGATATTAGAGAAAAATCTCCTGCTCCTCTCATGTACTCATCTGCTGACACCTGCGAGTGAGTCAACTTTAAGGTCAAATAAACACATCATGAACTGAATGCCGATCTGAGTTCACCCCATTTAATTTGATTGCAAGAATCACAAGTTCTGGTGGAGGATTCTCATGCTTCCCATGTTATTTTATGGCTTGTTCAGACGGAAGCAATTTTCCCAAGGCGGGAAAAGAAAAATGCCACTGAATTAAGGCACTTTAATTGGTGTTAATGTTGAGTCCTGTGAAGCTTGTGGACCAGTAAGGCCTACTTTGAGATTTATGGTGCGTGATATTGGACAGATCTACGCTAAACCACACGTTAAGATAAAAGGAGACCAGACATTTTCTCATTGACTCATTCTGTTGTTTTTTTTAAGGCAAGCTCCACTGTTGTGGTTGATTTCTTTCGTGATTCCTCTCTTCTTTACATCTTTCTTCTTTTTTGTTCCTCTGCATGCTGCCCGCACAATGCACTTTTAATGGTTTTCACTCCCTTGACTCCATTCCTTAAGTCTACAGTGACTCCCTACTTTGATTTAGTTTCTTGATGAGGCCTAAGAATGACCTGTTTTCCATCTTTCAAATGATTGCAGTTCAATGAGCTTCGTTTTAACCAACCAGCTTGTTCCTCATAGATTTATGTTTCATGTTCTACCTGGATTATTTTTGTGAATGTATTGTGAACTTCTGACAAAACTTCTGATGCATGTGCATGCATGAGGGAGTAAATAAAAGCAGGCTCCCATTTACAGCCAATCAATTTTTCCGTCTGAAACTGTAGCTTACATATTTACACCATTTTCAGTATGCGACAGTGAAAGTAATAGTGTGTTTTCACTACGAGATAAAGCTTTTAGGACGATTAGGTGATGTGTTTGGCAAAGCTAATGTTTGTGTAATGTAGGCAGTGACTGCTTTAGTGTAAGGTTCCCTAAATTCAGTTAAGAGCAGGCCAGAGCTACTGCAGTAACTTTCCCCTAAACGCAACAGAGAGAACCAGAGAGGATTAATACTACAAGACTGTGTTGTTGCTAACAAGGCTTTTTATAAAACCAGTAACTCCTCAAAACTAAACTGTAGCCAGTTAATGATATACTCTTTGGCCTTGGAAGTAAAGGTAGGTTACTCTTGTGGGTAGTAAACTAGTTAGCTAGACATCGGCACACAAACACAATTTTTAATCCTTATACTTTTGCTGTTGTGTTTTTGCTGCTGGACCTAGCTACAGTTAAGATGCTATAATTAGACAACTGATGCTGGGGTCAAAGGATTCATTCTCTCATACCCAGTTTAGCCAACTTTTCTACCACTCCTGATGTAAAAACATAAGCACCGACTTTTGAAAGAAAGCACAGGAAAACTGCACAGCTATGATAAGTACTGCAGGTCAGAGGGTTAGGGTTTGGAACGGTTGATGCAGGAAGGCAGTCTGTAAACTGTGATGGATATTTACAGTGGAAAATTTGGGTAATAATTTTTACATTCAACTTTCTTTTCCATCTCAAATAGTTTTATATAAACAGTGGCTTTGTTTAAAATCTGTTTAAGTACCTAGCTGCTTGTCTTGAGCCATGAAATGTCTTTTTAGTTTCCATACTCTTAGATCTCAGCAACATCCCTTATTCACAGAAGTCATTTTGACTTGTCATGTCAGGAAAGCACAGGTGTGACTAACAGCATTAATGGCTGCTCTGCTCCATTTGGATATTCCAATAAGTCTTGACAATAAACTGCGCCACTTAATTGAAATACAGCCTTTATTATGATTCTAGTTCCAACCGTGCTTTTCCTGCATTGAAATGTCAAATTGAAATTGAAATGTTTCCTTGGCGAATCCAGTTTCAGCCTAACCTATGAAAATTTGATCAAATTTGAAATAAACCACAATTACACTTTAAAACAGGACTGGAAGGAATCTGACACATTATTTCACTGGAAGAACACCAACCAATCTGACGCTCTCTTTTAGGTCCACAACCAATTTTGCTAGCCAGCTCTCACAAGACAGAATCTTAGAGTACTGTAAAATCATTTAAAAAGGGTCTGAAAATGATTTTCACAAAGATTTTAATTTTCTAACATTCCCAGAGAAGAAAATAAAAATATATTAAATATAAAGAACATCACATTAAAATTTCAAAATACTTTTATTTGTGGTCTGGAACATCCTGTTTAGTATGAATTATAATCTAACTTCCAAAAGCATTTTACCTTACAACTATATGTCAGTTTAACACTTTTGGATGTGTAGCATTGGTGGCTCTTTCATTCTGTCCTTTCTTGATCCTACAGCCTAACTTGACTGGCCAGCTCCTAACAGCCCAGTTTGTGTAGGGATTGGACGGGAATGTGACGAGGTGTGAGAGCAATGAGCGTGGAATCAGTGGGAGCAGCAAACTTGGGATTGAGAACTCCTGGAGCACTCTCCCTAATCAGAACCTGGGTACAGGGAGTCAGATGACATGGATTTTCCACACCAACTGAATGAAAGGGGAGACCGAGGTACTGGAGTAGAGATCAGCGATTCTAGCCGCTCATTGATGAAATCCTCCATCACAGGGGGATAAAATAAATAAATAAATCTGAATATAATAGCTTTGAATGGCCTCCACAGGCATAATATGTTTTTTATATTTACAACTTGACTGACTCAAAGAATGAAAAGAAAATGGATTGAAGAAAAAAAGTGAGTTTTTTTGTTTTTCTTTACGATGCACCCAAGTCCTTGTTGTGGGTTACTCATGACTATTATGCAATGAGCTGACAGGCCACTACATCTGTAAGCACTCAACACTATGCATATTCCGCATATCCTCAGCAACATGCATACGTTTGTCAGCGACCAGTCTAGATCTCAAAATGAGAACTCGAAGTGTTCTAATAACTCTGATTGCATCTTTTCATTGTTTTTCAGATCAAAGCAATCCTCTGTTATCTAAAAGCAATTACATCTTCAAACGAAAAGTATTTGAGCTGTTACATGTGTATAGAGGAGCTCAAAGGCAGCAGGAATGATAAATGCGACGAGAATGATCATTGTTTGATTACCACCCAAGTGCAATGACAAGTACCATGGGAAAGTCACGAGAACTCCGGGTGTCTGGGGCATATTGAAGACAGCTAAAACCATCAAACCACAGTTAATGACTCTGATATAGAGGTCTGTTTTCTTAAAAGCAGAACAAAAAAACACTTAAGTTTGCACATGAGAAAATAAGGAAAAGAAAAAGGAAAGTTAAGATCACCAAGGAGGATCAAAGTTTTCAGCCAGTCTAAGCCTAACGCTGAGTTATTTCCACTCCAGATATGCAGCCTTTGAAATATGAATCATGCTTCATAAAACAGCATTATTAAATCAAGTAGTTGCTTGCACAGTGGAACACGCATACTATTTGAGCTCTTCATTGACTCGTGGCACAACTTTAAATAGTCACAACTGCCACTCAGGCTTTAAATGTGGTCAAGAAAAAAAACACGACAAAGGGGTAGAATTACTTAACTGCAAAAACTTAGATGTTTCAGAGACATTTGCATATCTAAATGTTCTCAGGCTGAAATCTATATGACTCAAGGATGAGGATTTTACAAAGTGATGGATTGATGCTCCGGGACAAGCTGCAGTTCACTTTAAAAAGCACAGTGCGTGCCCTGACCCGAGCTGAGCTGTCATTGGCAAGAGAGTGTGGAACTTTGATTGTTCATGTGTCCTCTTTCCAATGAGCATCATCAAGAATGAATAAAGCAGCTAATGGTTTACGAATAAACAAATCACTGGTTTTCTCATTATGGGCACATAAACATCGATGAGTGGTAATTCATGTTGGGATAAACATACCAAAGGCAGATCACATGCAATGAGTGGGTAGACACTTAATTGTGCATGTACCCTCACATACACCAACAAAGAGGGGCAATGTGTTTCTGGACATCAAATCATCACAGCATATGTCCATCCCCCAACACTGACTGTGTGGGTTTTCCACTGTCTCTGTCCCACAGTCTCTTCCAGCAGAGCGTAGAGATGGAGAAACCAGCTAGCAAACGCTTAAGGCTGGAAATTTATCATTGTGGCAGCATTGAGACAAACAGAACTGGTGTGCATAGATGTGAGATAAAACCTGAAGCAAAGGTGTAACTGAACCTTTGAGATGAAACCGCAAGAGAATTAGTCTGATTGATAGAGCTATTTGAGCTAATAGGTGCTCCTCACCTGTTTACAATGTGGGATTAATCTTCATATGTTCCAAAGACAGACTCTGGCTCAAGAGTCTGTCGAAGTGCAGTCAGAACGAGAGTATTTCATTTCATTTTATTATAAAAGGGCCTGTTTTTACGGGATTACCTTAACTGTTATTATGCGTGAGGGGACCTCACTTTCCACTTTACAATGATTAACTGCCACAAATCCTCACTTAAATGATTTCCCAGTAAAAAGTATCATCATTTATTCAAATTAGTGGAAGGACTATCACCAGTAATGTGCGCCTTATTAAACGTTAAAGTGAGACGTTCACAATCTAAAATGCAGTGAGTTTCTTTCCACTGACAAAAGAGTGTCTGCTACATCAATTACTGATGTGTCCAATCCCTTGTTGGCCTGCATGGCACTTATATAGATTCTCTTGACGGATTTCACATTTAAAAATAGAGACAAACAGCAAACAATATATGAACTGGTATCAGGGGAAAATACCACTGGATAGGAGTCACAGATGGACAGAGTTCTGGGAACTTAAGGGGTGTTGCCTCAATATTTTATTTTTACTTTGTGCAGCAAGGCCTTAGATTCACCTCCAAGAGACATGGCATATTACATAGCTGCAAAAATAATAGGTCTTCCCACACCCAATCTCACTGAGCTCAATAACAAGGCTATCACACGCATTGGAATTTCAATAGAACAG
>JAUMHL010000009.1:3305266-3322852 GCA_032362345.1 Sandelia bainsii | reverse complement strand
TGTTATAAAATCTGCTTTTCTTTCACAAACATGGTCATTTCTATGTGTGTCCAAACTTTTGACTGGTAGTGTACATTTACTCAAGTTCTGTACTTAAGTACATTTACTTGTACTTTACTGGAGTAGTTCCATTTTATTTTACTTTTACTCCACTACAATTCAGAGAAATACTGTATTTATACTTCACTACATTAATTTTACAGCTTGAGTTACCAATTAAAGTTTAAAGTCAAAAGTGTGAGGTACCTCCAGTAGAGCAAGAGACAGTTACCCGTGACACATCGTTCTCTTTGACAATAAAGGGAATCCCGAATAAAGGGAAAAGTGAGGACTGTCACAGAGCGGTAAGAGCATTTGTAGTGAAAGGACTCTGTCCTTTCTCAGCTGTTGAAAACATATGATGATAGGATACCTGTATAGTAAAAGATTTCCCTTTGGCCTAAGAGTTTTGCACAGTACTATATAAATAAAAATCGAAACAAGGAATCAATAGGAATTGTAATTGATAAACAGAATAAGAATCCCAACCCTAGCTGTGAGGCCACAGTGCTATCCACTACATGTCACCCCATTTGGTATTTGAACGTGAGTAAAGAATTTGAAGGGGATATTTTGCTTTATTTGTTCTTCTCAGAATAAAGTGGTCAAGTATGTTAAATTTCTTTTGTATAACTGTTAAGGGTCGTAAACAGTAAACTAGGGCTACAAGTGTGTAGTGAATCCCCTATAGAATTAGTATGTAGCTTTGAGGCACCAGCTTTAGTCTTGCTTATAAAACCATGGCTTAACTTGGGATAAACTCACCCAAATGATGACCACGGGGTGGAGAAGAGCTCGATTCACTTTCTCCAAATTTGTGAGTATGGACTCCACTTCACACAGGTCAGATTGACTAACCTGGAAACCAAGGAAACCAAAAACAACAGGAAAGACTAAAATTCTCCACTATGACCATAAAGATAAAAATAAGTTTACAGAAAATCTGAAGCTGTTTAGTCAGATCATGAATATTTACACCGACATGTTTTAATTTCTTAGAAAAAAGGCTCAAATGTGAACTCACAGAAACTTGGATGAAGTTCCACTCCTTTAACAGATACCTACCCCTGGCTCCCATCAGATCTGGGATGATGTCCAGCTCCTGTAACACAGGTTACATGTTCAGCTGATATTCTGCTTGTTAGAGGATCTCGAGTGATAACATTTAAAGCAGGTGCTGCAGTATCATGACCCTAATGCATCTGATGTTGAGTGACAGATTGTCTACAATGCTCAAAGGTCAAGAGCCTTCTGGTTTTTGTTTCAGCCACTTCTTCAATCGTTTAGTGCAAGAGTACAACCACCTGCTGTCCTGCTATGAATCATTTTATGATTAGAGAAAAAGGATAAAAAAATCTAAATACATTAAGGTAGTACGCATTTGAGTAGCTTATTTCCATCAATTGTAATCAGGAGCTTATTAGAACAAATGGTAAAGAGGTAAAAAAAAATAATTCTGGACTCTTTTATCCTCCTGAACTGGCAGGAAAATCTGTCATATGCAATAGGGAACAGTGATCATACACAAGCCAACTTAAATTTCATTACCCTGCAAACTGAGTTGAAGGCTGATGTACCGCCAAGAATCGTAAAAGCTTTTTTGCTCAAAGACCCAGGACATTTATGTCCTGATCTTTCCATTCAGTTTTGTCCCTGGCATAGGAGCGACATGAGGCAACCAGATAGCACGCCATGTACGTTTTAGATTCATCTTTGCTGTTGTACCTCTAATTATAGCCTGGTACTACAATTTCACACACGATAGAAATAAACAGAGAAGTAAACATTCAGAGGTTGAGTTTGGCATTGAAATACAGTTGTTCTACTCATTAAATAACAGAAACTAATTGGGAATGTGAAATGGTTACAAGAAACACATGCTGGAGGGTTAATTGGTATTGAAAGATAACTCTTCATGGCTTCAGGAGGAAAATAATTTCAGTCCGAAATGTAGATCTCTCGGGTTTTAAAAAAATTATTTGATTTAAACCAATTTGGACACGAAATCTCAGAGTAGGAATATTTATTTAAATTTAGACATGGCCCGGAGAGCCAAGAACCTGGAAGCTTGACAATAAAAATCAGTCCGAGGAGAGAAGACAAACAAAGATTCAAAGCTTAACAGAGTGAGCGACCCACTAATATGAATTTCTAAAGCTTTAACGAGTGATTTAGAACAATGCTGTACTGTATTTAAAAGATACTATTTAAATTATACTCACATGTATACTCATCATTTTTCTGACCACCTGACAGATGGTGTAAGAAGCAGTACAAATTTATTAACTTACAAATCAAATGTTTATTCAAATACACACTAAAACCAGCCACTGTTAATTTTAATAGAAGCAGAGGTTTTGCAGATACTTCCTTACTCTTTTAGTCTGGCATCACGGGTAGCTTCATCAACATTTACTGTCATTCAATTTTTGTCACTTGCAACCACAGTGGATGGTGTTCAGAGTCCGCAGTTACACCAGACACTCTGCAAAGCTTTACTTAAGCACAGTGGAGGTTAACCATCTTACTTTAATGTGTTAGCATGTAAACATTTTCTAATAAGCACAGTCGAGACTGAGACTGTCATTTATTATATTTTTAAATGTATCTGCTCATAAACCAAAGTACTCGACAATTTAAACATTTGACATGACAACTGCACTGTATAAACCAGGGCTATTCGAATAGCGGCCCAGAAACAACCTGCCCAGCCCGTGGTCCTACCAGAAATGCAGAAAAACTGAGAAAACCCAATTTCTAGTTGACAAATTTTCACAGAAATTCCCAAATTCCTACAGTAGCGCTGACAGTGAATGCAGCACTCTCCTAGCAACAGTCATAACACAGGCAGCATGTTGTTTGTGTAGCAGTGTTGGGACAGTGCTAAACGCGTCTTTATCATCTCACAAGTGTAAAATAGAGGATGAAAACCATCGGTTTAACCCGGTCTGGACCGTTTGTTTATTGCACCAGCAAGTCCAAAAACCAAACCTGTGTTTAATTTGCTAAAAGTGTGTTGCTGTATTTAAAAATTATAATGTGCGGAGGCACCACTTTGACCACCATGTTAAGAAAGTAGCAATTTTAGTGCTGATTATGATTACGATTACGTTTTCTGTTAACATAATGATCAGATGTTCACAGTTAATGACAAGTCGAAAATACTGAACATATTCATAAAATGTCCACAGACAATGTATTTTTGTCCGCCAAAATATCCGATCTACAACCGATTTTCTGTTGGCAAAAATATCCGACGTTACATTTCAATATCCAGATATGTGAGTGTAGCGATATTAGTGAGTGTTTTTTATGGTTGGGATCAGACTTCAAAGCAGTGGGTTAGAGTCAGGGAAAGACTGTGAGCTGGTTAATAGGTGAAAATGTGACTTCACACACACACGTCTGCATTAAAAATGAAACCAAAACACTATCTTTTTTCTAACCCTAACCTCAGTACTTTTCTTGCCTAAACCCAAACTCAGACAGTCAGAAGAGAAGATGAGAAAAAGAGAGAATGGCCAAACAAGAGTAAACAACAGACTGGGTTTTACTCTTTGGCAAAAGCTAAAATAGATAAAGCATTTTTTGTTGTATAGCAGTGATCGCACTCCTGGCTCACAGAGCTTTTCTTTGTGGCCTGCAACAGACCCTGTGACCCGCAACACCCCACCTTTCTGATGGCATGTTGTGAGGTGCAGGTGACCCTCTGAAATGGTGAGTGTACAGAATATGACCTTAGGAAGGTTATTAAAGCAGTGATAACTCATTTCAAGCACAGTGTCAAAGCGCAAATTAGCAAAATAAGTTATGCTGGCCTAAATGCAATAACCCCCACGTTTTGTAAGAATGATTGTGCAAACTTTGACTGGTCTGAGCATACATATTTACTTAACTCTGCAGAGTTTTGTTTGGGATTAGCATGCATATTACATTGATAGAACTGACACTTTCTTTGCTGCTGTATTTACATCTGCTCCCTCTGCCACGATGAGCCGAGCCAGACGTGGTGCTGCAAAGCATTAACGCAGTTCTTGCGACAGGTCTAGGTATCTGGGCATGCAGTTGCAATTATACAAATTAATTGTGCAGGACAATGTTTGAACACTGTAGGGTAGGTTTATCCATGTTACCAGATACCTTCATTTATGACTGACCACATTCATTCTCTACTTTAAAAACATATTTGGCTATCCCAACCCATATGGGTTTTAAGGTTTTGACAGCTGTGCAGCTTTACTTTTTGACTTTATTCCATTACAGAAAGATCTCTTGTTTCTGTGGAAGTATTTTTGCTTGTTTGCTGCTTATAATTGTTCAAATTAATTCAGGGGAGCATGGATGTCAGAACCCAATTTCATGGCAATGCATCCAATAGTTATTGAGGCATTTCACTCAAAACCACAAATGTCAAACTCATGGTGGGTGCTACAGAAAAAGCTCAGGCACTGACCGTCAGGGGACAGTCATTAACTATGAATGTCTATACCAGATTTTGTGTCAATCCATGTAGTAAATTTGGATATATTTCATTATTTTCCACCAGCACAACTAAAAGGACATATTTTTGGTGTTTTAATCCAAGCTCTCTGGCAGACAGGAGAAGCAAGAAATTCAACTGACACAAGTCATGGTCCAGATTCACAATGCCATCACTAGAAAATGATCATGTCATTTTTTTTTAACTTTATTTCATTATTGAGGCTGTACTGGCATGAAAGTGGGAAAGCTGTAATAGCTGTAAGCTACAGTGTATAGTAGGTTTATCCAAGTAACCACATACAATTCATCACATTCAAATTCTCTACTAGAAAACACATTTGGTTAGTAAATGTTTGTAAATTGTTAACAAAACTTGGATGGAATATACAGTATTACTTACCACTATCAGTGGCTGACAGACAAAAATGATTATTTCTCTGGTTTCTCCTCAACTATATTTCTTCCCTTCTGTCTAAATGACCGATCCCCTTACACTGTAGGAATTTAATCACTAAAAACGTTCACTAAGTTGATTCATGGATTCTCCTTGATGTGAACTGAATATGAAAATATCATACATCAAGATAAAAGGAATAGAAATAAATGAGACCATGAAGAAGAGGTAATTCGGCCTTAAAAAAAATCCTCCTTTTCTTCTTTTATGCCTTTGTGTGCCCATAAAACATCTAGTTGGCTGTGTTAGGCTTTGTTCTGAATTCACTAAAGCCACATTTCAATAATTGATAGCTCATAATTATTTACTATTAACAAAAGGATGAAAGTAAGATAGTGACAGAGTGGTATAAAATGAAGGAAGGTCATTTTTTTTAAGTGTGTACACACTTCGAGCTTTGTACAGGACCATTTTTCTACAATTCCCTTTTCATTGGTAATGAGGAAAAGAGTTGGTCAGTCTCAAGAGAATTAGCCATTTGGATCAACAGACATTAATAATTAGAGACCAAAATCCACCACTTATATTTACACAAAACTGTCTTGCTCACAATAACGGCTTGTAGAGCACTTTTTATTCAAAGATCTTAAACAGACATGAGGAGACAAAAAATCTGTTTGATTTATATTATCACAAAGGACATGATGTCATTTCATATAACGGAGTAATCTGGTTCTTGAGTTGTACCTTGTTTTACTGAATTTTTACTGAATCCTGTGATCCTGTGAAGTATTTATTATATATAGTGTTTTAAAATATTAATACCACTGAGGTGTCCTTGAACAGTGAGCTTATGTCCAATCTTACCAGATGTTAATAGGTGTGACTGAGTCAATGTGAACAGGATGTTCCGGAAGAAAAGAGAGGACTGATCTGAGATAAATAAAATAAAAAGCAAATCCTCTCAAAGAAAAAAAACTGTCTGGAATGGTAGTTGGGATGTGGTATTTGGAAGTTAACTTGACAGATTTAGTTTTGTGTAATTTCTACACCAACTGACAACTTTCCCTTTTCTCTCTAAGCCTGGATTTAAACTGGATTAAATGAATCTCTCAGGTAACAAACTAATGAGAGAACCCCTTAATCATGTTCATACTGCGTGCCTTCTTCTCTCGCACACGCTGCCAAATTCTCCACTTATGTGTGCGCACACACATACAGAGCTGACTAGTCCCAACATTGCTTATTCCTGTATTAGACTGATGTAATGGTACTTGGACAAAAGGTAATTCTTCATCTTCTGCTTCTTCCACTCGCCTTTCATCTCACCCTCCATTCTTCATCCCTCCCCAGCTCCCAGAAGACGATGTATCTAGTTCCGAACACGTGCGCTGGAAAAACACACAGCGCCACCGGCCACCTGAGCAAAGACGGGAATCGCTCCAGTCAGCCAATCCAGGGAGGTTGACACCAATTTGTCTCTGGGGCCCGGTCCAGCACCAGACAGTGAGATTTCCTCACATGACACTGACTGATCAAGGGCTTGGAGAATGTTTAAAGGGGGGTGGACGTTTTAGATCAAGGCTGAACATGGTGTGCTCTGCTGCCCTGTTCCACTGTCAACACCTACACCCAGGGAATATACAAGAGGAGCATCCAGGAAACACATTTTTATACATGAAACCAAATGTAGACAATTTGTCAGCCTGGGTGTCTGGATATGAGCAACATGCCAAGTGTGTGAAATATAAGCATCTAAAATGGTGGACACAATATCATGAAAACCTGTTGAATCTCGTGATCCAGTACAGAAGCTTTGTGCTAGACAGGTGCTGGAATAATAATAGATAATAATACTTTATTAATCCCCTTGGCTGAACACAACTGATCCTGATAATCAACAGTGGTAAGGGCAGAGACAGTTGGAAAACAAGCAGGACTGTGCCTCTCTATAACCAGGGTTGCCTATTCCTGGTCTGGGTGAGAAAGTGGCACCAGGAAATAGCTCACTATACCAGCGGGTGGAATTAATCTGTATTGGTCATTCAATAAGGTAAAGTAGAAGAATAACTAGGACTGCAGATATACATACTGTAAACAAAGCTGCACTTGGCAGTGTTTGCTTACTGTTTTCACACCAATCTCACTCACTAAAGACATTTAATAGCTACTTCTCATTGAGTATGGGTCTGATAAGAAGTTGTAAAAGGGACTGGAGTCAACTTCTTTCCTCCTGCACTGATACGTAAAGTAAGCCAGAAAAAGGAGACTGTTTAGAGAGATTTTGGCGTGACAAACTTAAGCTGTAAAAGTGGAAAGTAAGTCGGCAGATTTTTGAAAAGTGAGGGGTGGAACTGCTCAGTGTCTACATAATCCTCACCTCAACAATAAATTACAATTGCAATTATGCAACTTCCAGGAGATTTTCTGAGTTATGGAGATACAGTAATATGAGACTGAAATAGTGTATTTACAAGTGTGCAAAACATACTAAAGTTTCTTTCGACTGCTCCCTTTCGGGGCTCACTACAGCGGAGAAACATGCGTCTTTGATTTGCCAAGGATTTTTTTTTACGTCGGATGCCCTTTACGACAACACTTCTCACAGGGCTTGGGACCGGCACTAGGGGAGAGACTGGGATGCAAACAGTCAACCCTGGGGTTCTTAGACAGATATTTGCCGCCTGTCCTCCCTACTGCACCACCATCTAAGTGTGCAAAACATACTAAACATAACAAATCAACAGTAGAGAAGTAAATAATGCTGCAACAGCGGTTTAACAAATGACAATTCTTTTTTCAAGCAGACATTTGCTGCAATTCCAGTCCATTGGTCCAGCTTTGAATTTACACTGACTATAGCTGCTGTCACTCCCTAAAGAGCAAGCTATAAAGTGTTAGCCATCAATAATTTGGTTCCCAAAACACTGATTCCCTGTGGGGTATTACTTTAAAAAAAAAAGCATTGCTTTATGGTTCCAAATATAGCCATTTTTATAACATCCATTCTTCTTCCTTCTTTTTAAAGGGAGACAACAGTTGTGGAGTTAAAGGAAAGCATTTTACATGTGGAGCGTCTGTGTGGTCTGAGCTGTCAGATGGAATATCTCAGCCTGTCACTCGTTATTGTTTTGCATATGGATATTGTTCTCCATTGTCTATTAAGAGCAATTTTATAAATTAAATCGAGGATGTTTGTAACATGGGCTGAAAACAACATGGGAACTTGATGTGCCCAAAAGAAGATTAAGAATGAATGTGAGGAATATTAAGTGTGGTTTGAAACTGGGAGCTTCTAAAGTTTGACTGAGCTTAGGTGGTAGGACACCGAGAAGCAAAAGGCAAGAACTCATCATTAAACACTCAATTAATCAAGCAAACTCCCACGAAACAGGAAATATGACTGCCATCTGCTCTCCTGCATGCAGGGGAGTGAGACGTGGAGGTCGGGGAAGGAGGGAGAACATGAGGCAGAGGAAAAGTTGCAGTGTGGATGTCCCAGACAGACTCCATTAGAGGTCTGACTGCAGATGGCAAGTCTCACTGCCAGGCCACCCAAGTGGAGCTCACACTGAGTTTGTGGGGGGGTTCAAGGTACAAGTCGGCATAAAATGGTTCACACCTGGGGATCTTCAGTAATGCTGTTGTCAGCATAACTAACATTTTAATCAGCTGTTACAGTCACTCTCTTACCATATCCAGAGCTCCAGTAGCCTTGTGAAGGGCATCGGCCAGGGTCGCAGCTTGTTCTGATCCACCTGTGATTATGCAGGCTGAGCGTGACAGAGTCTCTGAAAGAGAATGACATGTGACTGGTTGGAAATCTGATAACTGCCTCAACATTTGTATGGTGTCAGGTGCCAGCTGTAAAGGCCCTCTGGAGAAGCTGTGCATAACTTTTATTACAAAATAAAACAGAAAAAACACTTTTCCCACTTAACTGTTCTACTTTTTCCTAATCATCACAGTCAAAAGTAGCATAATAGTTAGTGATGGATGCTATTTAGTTTTCCACATATGGCAATAATCACTGAATAACTGCTGGTAAGGGATGTCTGACAATTAAACTTGAAGATACCAAATTACACCTAAATGTATCCCACAGACAGCTCCTAGTCTCCACTTTAGCTGCTAGCTTTAGCTACCTTATAGCTTTAGAGACTGACAGAACAAGATTCTACCCAGTTGCGCGGGTGCTCGAGCCATTTCCAGCTGTCATTGGGCGAAAAGCGGGGTATCCCTTGAACAGGTCAACAGTCTATCTCAGGGCCAACATATAGAGCCACACAGAGACAGGCAATCATTCACACTCACATCACACCTATGGGCAATTTAGAGTCAACAATTAATCTAATACATGCATGTCTTTGGATTGTGGGAGGAAGCCAGAGTAGCCAGAGGAAATCCATGCAGGCACAGGGAGAACATACACAGAAAGACACTAGGCCTGCAAATAGATTCCAACCCAGGTTCAGAATGAATGTTACTGCTTCATTCTTAAAGTATAACTAAGGGATTTGTGCTATTGCTCACCAGCATTAGCTGTTGGTCAGTGTTTAAGTTAAGATGGTAGTGGCTGGAAAATGGCGTCCACAGTCAATTTACATTAAATTGTTTACTAAGTGATAAGCTCATCACTCTCGGTGTTCGTGAACAGTAAAAACACTTCAAAAATAGGTTGAGGTTATTTTACATTTTCTGTGGGGTATTACTTATAAAAATCACTGTTGGTCTGCTGCTTTGGCTCAAACCTTCAGTTCATCGTAGCCACAGCTGCAGAAAACTGAGGACCTTCACTATGACTGCCACACTTCAAAACCACATGTTGAGAAATTAATTCAAAATCAAACTCAATATGCAAACACTTGTCAACAGGATACATGCAGCCACGCATAGGCTCACACATACGTTTGAAGGTGTGTGTGCAAACATGTAAGCACACAGAAACAAGAACACACACAAACTGAAACACTCGACACTGACAATGTAAGATTTTCCTCCAGACACACACACAATGAATTCATTCATATCAGAGACTCTGGAAATAATCACTGCACACCTTATGTGATCATCAAACAGGTGATTGTTGGTCCAGGTGCTGGCAGAGTGAAATATAGGGCTGTGTTTATTTCCATTTCTCTGATTATGATTCTCCCTTGTCCTGACTTGTTCTCCATAGTATTCAGACTGCTTTCACCCGCCCTGTTTTAACCAAGCTGAACAATGCTACAAGGAATTTCTCCCTCCAAGTACAGTGACAGACTGTTTTGGTTCAATGTCACCTAGTCAGCTCTAACACTACACTGTGAGACAAAAAGAGACAATACATTACATCATTTAACCTACCTGACAAGACCTGCTGCTTTCAGTCTTTCATGTGCACATGTCTATGCACATTCTTTATGTCTACACTTAATGTAAAGAGATGAAAAGATCCACTATACACAACACATACAGGAAATGATGCAGTGGAACGTTTCTAAAGAGAACTTACCTTTGATAATGGACTCTGCAGCAGCCAAATCCCGTCTGTAGGTTACCTGAAGGACAAAATAATGTGTTTAAAGGATCAGTTCACTAATATTTTTCTATAGCTATATCTGTCTGACCTCTATCCCAGTACTATGTTCTCCTAAAAGCACTGAAAATGACACTTGTAAACTATCAAATAGCACATTTCTACTGCAAAAAGATTACCAGGGATCAACAACCTCTTCAGGAAAATAGACCAAATTTATTTCCTGCCATAATTCTTGGTGACAAATAAGTCTATGTGCAGGGGCTAAAACACTCCCATGTCAGAGTTGCTATCTACAGGGTTGACAAAAAACCAACACGTCTTATCAAATGAGAAGATGCCTCTCACACATCAGAACTGATTTTATTATCCTAAAAAATGCTGTTCAGTGACAACTGGACTTGTTCTTAAGTTCTTGAAAACGTTTCACCTTCCATCCAGAACTGATGTAGCCTTTTCGATGGAAGGAACATTTAGGTCATGAATTAGTTCCTGTGGCTCCATAGATCCTACGGATATTTTGGTCAAAAAACATCATAAGACCTCTTCAACTGAGCTGCTCAAAACTCAGATATGTAACCTGTGACAAGAGGTTACAGCTTTTCATTTATCACAAGGAAAAGTTTGGGAACCACTGCTCTGGATTATCCAGACAAACCTAGGCATTGTTTAAGGACAGACAAAATTGTTCTCCAAATATTTTTACATACCAATCCACGAAACCTTGAGTACCAAAAACAAAATTCCGTTCATGTCCTTCGTACTGGGCTGGAGACAGAAATCTCAGCATATAAAACCAAAACTATCTTCATGGATAGATCATAGGTCTAACAAGAAAAACATGCCTTTTGTAATTTGGAATGAATCATTTAAGGTCTAAGTTACATGATCTCACAGAGTTTCAGAACAAAACATTTAAATTTAAACTAATTTCTACATGATAATCTTAGATGTCACATTTAATATATTAGGGCTTCCCCTTTTGCCAACATCCCTCACTTTCAATTCATGCTTGCTTTGTAGCCATATCATAAATCGGTAGAGGGCATAAAGCTGTGCTAGCCAAAGTGTTCCACAGATCCACAATCCCCAACCCAAACCAGGCTTCTGGCGAGCTCACCTTCCACAGAGTTGGCGGACCCTCGATGAGCTTGGCATTGGTGCCACAGTACTGCAGAGCCAGATGGAGACACTCTGTGCCAAATTCAAAGTCTGACTCCGTGCACTGCAGAGAGGACAACAGAGACGAGTAGTTATGGACAACAATGACTTTCCAACATACGAAGTGGTTAACTATGCTGTTGCTACTACTGCACTGCTAAAACTGCACCAAGGACTGCAATTAAGTGGATATCTTGCTTCATACAGTTTACTTACATAAATACATCAATAGTTTTACTGTTTATTTGACATTTTAAAGACAACAATGTGAATGTACCCAAGATGAGTCGTCAACAGCTAATTTTACAGTTGACCCAGCACAAATCCGCTCTGATTTACAGAGATTATACTGTCATCCAACAGATATTCCATTACAAAACTCTTCATTCTTTAAAGTAAAATGATACTTTAGCCAACCAATGACTCTATCAGTGACGTATCATCAAGGCATCCCTAGAGGCTGCAATCACTGTGCCTCAAACAAAACATAAGTGGTGGAGAAAGGAAATAACAGCTTTTCTTAGTGGCACTAAAGTTATGCACTTTCCTTGGGAAATCAAGTACGCTGTGAATATGTCTTCACAGTCCGTGGATCACATTTTGAGGCCAAATTCAAGCTTTCGGTCCAAAGGTGCTGTAAAAGAAAAACCTTATGTTTCAACCCTGAGAACTATTGATAAGACGATGAATCTGCTGAGTAGATCAATTTATGATTTGAAATTTATTGCATAAAAGTGATTTGCCAAAAAATAATATTAAACAAGATAGTTCAGTCATTTCTAAGCTACACTGTTATGGGCCAAGCATTGTCCAAAAGAAATCAGTCTATGGTCCATCTATTAACATTCTAAAACAATATTGTAGTAATATCACGACATGCTATATTCTATCTGATCTACCACCTGTTCGAGGATGCACTTGTTCTGTCGTGGCGTTCTTCAGATTTATTTGGATCTTTGCATCATGTGGTGTCAAAATACAAAACTCTTCATTAAGTTGCAAATACTTCACCAACATATCCAACTATCTGGAGCCTTTGATTATATTGTGTGCGTCATGATCAGAGAGACAGTGTTTTCACAGAAGTGAAACAGGCTCAGAAGGTGACAACACCATCACCACATTTTTCAGAAAATACTTGCTACGACTGCTGGACTTGTAACACCTTTATCTTTCTGAATTAAGATTCAAAATGTGCAAGAAATTATACATTTCTTTATATCATTTTATCATGAAGTGGTAACTATTAAACTGCTGTTCCATTGCAACAGCAGAGATTTCACATTTTTTCATTCAGCATTTTTTTTACCCCAAGAATCAGTTTCAAAGCTCAGTCGTAGGTAAAAACTTGTCTTCCTAGTATATGAAAACTTGCTCTTAATTTGTGTATTCATGGTATTGATGATTACTGTCATTTTAATCTTAATAAAGATCAACACCTTTATGGTGTATTTGTGCTTTGACGTACTGCCATGAAATCTCTGATTTTGAAGACCTCATGGAAGTTTGGGTTGAGGCGATGAGCTCATTTGGTTTAAAATACAGTCTGGACTACAAAGACAAAATCAGGCTACCTGAGATTATACCTGGGTAATATTTTATCGAGCTATAAAAGAGAGGGGTCTTTTATTCTGAGGACCCTGGTACTGAAGAGAGAAATTACAGGAGAAATATGCTCTTGGTCTTGAGGTAATTTAACCTTTTGCATTTTCTCCCAGTACAAAAGCTTTTACTGGTTACTGGATACAGTGTCTCCCTCTTTGTCTTTTCAGCCCTAAGTTCTTCTACACTCAATGGATGTCAAGCTACAAATGTGCAGCTCTCAGAGATTTTTCATGCCCATGTCCTACAGTCCTAACCTGACACTTTCCCTTCTTTTAAAAGGTTGAAGAGGACGAGAACAACAACAAGAGAGTGGGGGGACACTGTCAACCAATCCCGACCTCCTTCTTCAGCTACTTCCCCAGTAAGTCTTCATTATTGCAACTTGACTGGCCTTGATGCTACAGCATAAATATGAGCTCATTTTCTGAAAAGGTCAAAGCCAAATCCAACAAGTCTCTCAAAGCAATCTGAAAATTCGTATTCGCCAGGAATAAAAATAACTGCAGACAAATGGGGCTCCAAGTAGAGGCATACCTCAGCTCTTAGCTCAAGCTTCACTGCATCCTTCAAAAGCATTGCTATCGAAAGAACAATCTAATGGAGTTGGGGTTGAAACAGCAAACTCAGTGTCTGAAAAATCAATAACGTCAGCTTCTGCAGTTCCAGTTTCATATTAAGTTGGCCCGCCAAGTCTTAGCATTAAGCCCTTGCTTTCAGAGAAGAATCAACACATTTAAAGCTTACATCAGCACAAAAATCTTTCCGCTTTTCAGGTACACATATTAAAATGCACTCAACTGCTGAGACTTAATCTGAGTGCACCTAAATGTACCATGTAAGTGCTCTTTCACCATTTTTCAAGCTGAGCCTTTGTTCACTTTTGGTCCACAGTCTAACCTGCTGCCGTGTGGCACAATATATTAATGGGACATTTCTTTCCCAGACGCAGCAGAGGCCAATTGAAAGCGATAGCACCCATGCCACAAGCTCTTCAGAGTGAAACCCTGCAGGTTCTGGCTCAGCTGAACAATGAAGGACTGTACAGGTCTGTTATAATGTATGAAAGCCATAACGGGCTTTGTCATTTTTGCAATCATCTAAGTGGTGTAATTTTTACTGCATAAATCTCAACCCAACTCTCATTTCATAAGATTTTAAAGGCGTGTTCTGTAATTATTTGACACCAAGCGTAAGCAGCATATGCCTGCAGGACCTAATTTTTCCATCTTGTCACATTATGTGCTGTTTTGACAAATGTAGCTGCTGTAGAAACCACACTTCTGTTTACATGTGTTCTGCACAAATCCTGCATTGCTGCCTTGGTCCCATGAGAAAACTGCCAGAGACTGTTCAGGTTGACTTCTGTTGCATAGAATGATTGGATTAAAGTGACAGTTTCATAGTACAATGTTCTCCAACATTCGTGAAATGTAAAAAAAAAAAAAAAAATAGATTATAAAAAAATAAATGAATAGAGTTGACAATTGTCAACCACTTGGGCAGCACAGTGGTAAAGTTGTTAGCTCTGCTGTAGAAGGACATGGGTTCAAACCCAGCTGAGGCCTTTGTGTATGGAGTTTGCATTTTTCCCCATGTCTCCTGCAGGTAACCCAGTTTCCTCCCACAACCCAAAAAAGGTTTAACTGTACTTTTCAAAACCTATAACAAGTATGGCACTGATGCACAGCAAAATGATGTGATCTGCTCTTTGTGTGGCTGTTCATCTGAATGTAAATGTGCGACAGTACGACTATATATTGTGTTTAAGTCTTTTATTGTCTAGAAATGTACCAGTGGGAGTTTAACCCTTTGAGGTTCAGGGTATGGTTGGCCATTTTTTACTTTGATTTTACCATTATATTTTACCTTACACCTACACACAGACAAAGTTCCACTACATGTCTTGCATTCCCAGACTGCTAAGTCTCACATAGTGTAAATGTGTAATATAAAAAAAAGACAAAAATCAAACATATAACTATTTACAACACAAATCAGGTGTCAATAGAAATGTTGGTTTTTCCATTTGTGCCAGTCCATGAAACTGTTTCTGTCAAGATGCATGTTTGCTAAATTTCCTACCACTGAATCATAGAGCACGCAGAACATTTTGTCATCATTACATTTCACACATGAATGTATTAAAGCCCTAATTCCCTCAAGGACAGTCATTATCGCCCCTACTGTCAACATTCACCACATAGAGTAGGAATACCATTTTGAGAGACTCGTTACCCTCTGATAAGCTTGATAGATGACATCATACGTGAATCCCTGAGGCATCTCGCTGGCTCTGTATTTGGCTCGCTCCAGAGAGTGATCCAGGTAGCCCTCTGATGTGGTGGCTATGACTGTTGAAACAAGAGGTCGGATCGCTCCCGCTGCCTGAGTGGAGAAAAAACAATTCTGCTTTTAATGAGCTTTCAATACAGAGATACAGAAAAATTATACCCCAAAGCAAGTTCTGGAAAATCTCCATTGGTCACAAAGCTGCTCTCAAATATTTAAAAAATTTATAAAATCAAATGACTTTGAAATTTCTCATAAAATATTGCAGTTTTTGGGACATAGCATGTAATATTTTTAACACCATTTGACAGTAGACGTTCCTGTTCCTTAGGCATATAGTGTTGAAAAACATCAGTTGTCTTTAAAAAGGTTAAAACGTCTATAAGAAAGAAACTTTTTGTTACACAAAAACATAAATGAGCTTGTTGTGAAGCTTATATCCATTCAAAGGTTAAGCTTCCATTTAATGACTAATAATCATGAGTCATTAATAGTGAATTATGAATGAAGACTGTGAGATGCTGTTGAAAGCTATGGGGAAAAACCCATTTTTTGTCTACTAATCTTGATATTTCAGCCATAACTGCACAATTTAAAGCGAGAATATTAACTTTGAATCAGAAGCCAGCTGGAGTTCGTACAGCTTCTACTTCCTCCCAGGAAAAAAAAAAAATCAACATTTCTGAGATATTTTCATTTCACTATAGCGTGATTGAAGACAGGAGTAGGCAGTCAGTGAGCATGTGCAGGACAAAGTCCTGACAAATGAAAGGAAAGCAAACACGTGTTCTGCATGTTACACATGCTGTTAAAATCAAAATGAATCTGCTGCTTTTCAGTGCAGACAGGCCTTCTATCATGAGCGGGGATACTGGGCAAGATAATGAAGACCAGACCGCCTGCTGTGAAAGCCCATCACAAAACACACACAGAGTCAGAAACACACCATAAATGTCGGCCTTATGTCAGGGGGCTCTTGCTTTTTTCATAACCTGCATGACACGCATTCAACAAAGTCGTCTCTCAGTTTTTGAGCCTCAGACATGAGTCATTATGAAACTAATGTTAGTGTTTCTTCACCAGAGCAGCCAAAGTGACTTTGGCCCAAATGTTTTCCATCTATCACAGATGAAATAAACACTACCACCGGGAGCGATGGATCTGTCAATCTGATAAACAGTTTATGAAAAGATGGAGAGATCTTGTGTGCAAGGGAGTGAGTTTGTTTTCTTTGGTCCGGAAAAATTGACTTTGTTGTATTTGGTGTTTTAAGTTTTTTTATGTTCACACTGCACGTTGAAAAATGATAAATCCACAGCATGCACAGACAAAAGTAACACGTTAACCTACCAGGTGAAACATTTGACTGCAGTCGTTGCTACAATTCAGCAAGATGGATTTGTTTACAGTCTGTGCTGTAATTCACTTTCTCTGGTTGTCGGCTAAAAGCAGATTAAGAAATTAAGTTTGAGCATCGGTTGAGATTTAATCAGCTGTACTACATTTTCCAAGCATGAATACATACTGGGATTTTGTAGTCCTATCCCCTACTTGTACAAAGATTATGCTCTTTCCCTGAAGTGTGCATCTCCTGGAAACAGACACGTTCTACCTTCATGAACAACTGGAAAAACTGACATTACACAGAGGTTATTAAGGTCATTATTTCTATGCACCAATGGGAGCTCTGGAAATGACTGTAATCATTTAAATTTCCAGGTTTTAACATTTACTGAGTTTTGTAGTGACCATTTATACACAAATAATTGAACATCTGCAATGAGCAAAGGCCCATTTGGATTAATTAATAACAGAACAGGTTTTCTATCTGTTTTAATAATATTTCTATATTCTCCTGATATCTACAGTGTTTTCATTTTGGGCACAGCTGAACATCTCAAAATCAACTTGACACGCGTCTAACAGCATGCACATGTTTTAGGACTGTATTCATCAATTTATCTGATTCATTATTTTTGCTTTATAGACTAATCTTTTTGACTGAAAAAAGCGACAAAAGAGAATATACACTACTCACAAAAAGTTAGGGATATTTGGCTTTCGGGTGAAATTTCAGGATGAACCTAAAATGCACTAT
>JAUMHL010000009.1:3259954-3273220 GCA_032362345.1 Sandelia bainsii | reverse complement strand
ACATTTTTTGTTGTGGTATACTCACCACTGTTGTTGGCTTTTGTTTCAATAAATAGTTTGAGATGAGGAAATCACCACTGCATGCTTCTACTTAAATGCCCTACTTCCATGATATAATATCACTGTAGTGTGAACTTGTTATGTTTTCCATAAACTTCACCCGAAAGCCAAATATCCCTAACTTTTTGTGAGTAGTGTATGTATCCTTCAAAGTCAGAGCTGTTGTTTTCATTCCTCTCCCCAGTCATTTTAACGATTCTTCTCGACAAAAACGTTCCCATCAGGCTGCTTTTTCCACTGCAGTTGAAAAGCACCAGTCACGTTGTTGCTCAACAGCCTCAGAGTCATCTGGTAACAGAAGTAAAGTACAGCTTGGTCAAAGTTGATGATGTCAGCTTTCATGAAAGAATGCGTGTAGAAAATAAAACAAAAACTGTTGGTAGATAAACTTGATATCAAAGAATCTCTAGAAAACCAGCGATGCTGTAGAAGTTCGACACCAGTTTAAAGTCATCAATTTATCAGCTGCACATATTGATATAGACTAATTAATGACTAGAGACTGATTAATGGCAGTGTAACAATATACACTGATATCGTGATTTGGTACTGAGGTGGAGTATATTTACTTTATGTCATAAGAGTATTAAAGAATGTAACAAAAAATTCTCATTTCATATGAAAAATGATGACGTTTTGGAACCAAGTGAGCAGACAAGAAAGAGAGGAATGGATTCAGGGAACCTATTATGGAGGTTTGTTTTTTCCTTTTGTTTTCACAGAATGAGTGTTTGACACCTATCAGGTGAACTATTACTTTTTGATAAGCATGTGTTTTCTGGCGAGCAGATGTCTGGATGTCAGTTTGACTCTCCCCGACAGGAGTCGGCTCTTCCGGCTCTCTACAAAGCATCGGCTCTTAGAGCCGGCTCGTTCGCGAACAACACATCACTACCATTTTCTAGTTCTCTTCTTGTTTGGACAGACAATTGTCACTCAATTTAACTGCAAACTATTCATGGCACTTAGAAGTGATTTCCTAATCTGAGACCTTTAGTAAATGGGGGCCATGACCTCCCAAAAGATCAGATTTCTTCAGAGCGAGGTGCAACTCAGTACATAAAACAAACATGAATTACATATTTCTGTCATGTTTTCTATCATAAGAAGTTTAATACTCATTAAAAAAACACCTTGTGTCTTCTTCTTCTGCACTGGTTTAAACATGTACCTCAAGAATTCTAGTAGTGCCAGCAACTTTATATCAAAATGTAAACAAGTCAGGTTTACATAAGAACATTGAGCAATGCAAACATGCAAGAATTCACATTTCCTTCAGAATTTCTACCAATACTTATGAATTGATACATGGCTACTGTATTTTGTGAAGGTTTGAATATGTAACAGTCTGCAAACTCACTGTCAAAGCAAACTGAATACTGGGCAGAAGAACAGGGATTTGTATACAATTTCCCCACTTTATAGGCCGCACAGTCAGAATCTATTGGTGGGTAAAAAGACACTTGAAATGATGGGTCCTGCACAAAGAAATCATACCCGAACAGTGACCAGTACCAGAGTGGAGTGGCCCCTTTGTGAAGCCCTATCCACACAGCATCATCATATTTGCCCTCGACAGTTTGCAGAACCGTTGCCATGTTTCCCATGGTGCTTATAGTGACCAGGTCAACACAGTTTTCTTTGCAAATGCTCTGTGCATCATTCCAGGTTTGGGGGGGGTTTGAATAAGACATAGATGTACTGGGGGGCACATGAAGATGGAGAACACAGCCCTGTGGGAGAAAAATAATGGAGAATAACACTCATTTTGCCACAAAAATGTCCTGTGACTGAGCTGTAAAATCTAAGGGCAATTTTCCTCGAGACTATCCTCTGCATGGTTTCATACCACACTGGGAGTATTTCAAAATTAAGTGGAGCTGCTTGTTGGGGTCCTGAATTTTCCTTCGTCTATGATTGGTGGATTTAACTTTTTTAGAAGCAGCTTTCGTCAAAAATAGACTTGTCAGGTATCTTTAGTGTTTCAGTGGAAAGCCATTTCTGGGATGCTTCTGAAACGTGCTGTGGAGCAACCACAACCATGTTGGGGCAATCCCAGAACAAAATTACCATGACCCACTTTTACAGTCACAAAATAAAAGGAGCAACTCTCACCTGAAAGAAGTAGAATTAGGTGTATGATCAGTTGTAAGTTTAAACAATATATATCATTGTTGGCACCTAAAGGAAGCAGAAATACTTAAAGTAGGTTAAATTCTGTAAAGGTAATTAATTTTACTCATTCAAAGTGTGTACAAAGAGAAACCTTAGAGTGTGCCATCCCATCGCTTGTTCCCAGTTTTAAGGTTACAAGGAAATCTGTGCCATTTTTCTCCTGATGTGAATTAATTAGAAACAAACTATGGGAAACCACTCAATCACTCACGGTAATGATTTGACAATGTAAGGACTGAAGTGCAAAGATGGGGCAACAAACTGCAGGGTATCTCAGTTTGAAAATATATTTGCAACAATATTTAACCTCCCACAGGTACATGGGCAGAAAAGTAGCTTTAGCAGGCAGGAGAGCCATGTGAATAGCAGTAATTAGTATTAACAGGCCATGTGTCCTGGTAGCTAGCAGTTGGATTGCATAGGTTTAAGAAACAGCATGGACGGGATAAGCGAGGAGTAAATAACTAACCAGTTACAAAGATGAGCTTAGGTCAGTGGTGTCCAATCCTGGTCCTCAAGTGCCATTGTCCTGCTTGGTTTCCAACCCTTCTCTGCACTCACAGCTTCAGATTTGCTGAACATACCTGAACCAGGTAGTCAGCAGTGGGTAGAACAAGGGAAACAAGCAGGACAGTGGCCCTCAATGACCAGGGTTGGACACACCTGGCTTCGGTGATTTTACTCATGACACAGATTCTCAAGTGTGTTGAGTATTTACGGCAGTTTACTTGAAACTTTGTCTCAAGACTCAAATCATTTTTGGAAAATCCTGTGATCACCAGTTCTACAATTATTTCAGTTTGAGATTTGATTAGTTCATATAAGGGCCACAAAACCTGAACTTTTGTTGTTTGAAAGTCCTTGGAACCAGTCACAGCCATGAAAGATATCCGCACAAAGCCAGTAGCAGTATCAGAGAGCACTGCAACATGTCAGTAATATTTGTGCTACAACAGCAGTGCACCGTTTATCATTTGGCTGCACTTCATTAGCAGTTTCACCAGCAACTGTTCTTAGTGAATACTATTAAATGAGGCTTGAAGTAATGGATCTGTTACTAAAGTAAATTGCCCTGAAGCTTAACTTGACCATAACTAGTGAGCACAGTCAAACCAGCAAACAAATAAAGGGATCGAACAGGGGTAGATAAAGGAGAGGTCCAAACTGCTGGTAAGTCGCTGAGCTAAGTTCTATTGACAACCTTACAAAGACTGAAGGTAAGTGGGAGAGTATAATTATGGTGGGCTGATTAACTGAAGAGTTGCAGTTGGGCAGGGGCTCACCCCAGTTGGCTGGGCTAGTGGCAAAGGAGAGAAACCAGGCAAGCCAAAGTGTGGTGACTGGGGATAAAGGTGACTGGGCAGGAATAAGAGACAAACAACACCGGTAATTGGTAATTTTATTTAAATATGAAATTAAATGTATGCTCAGTGACAGTGAAAACTTACAGTCACACATCCTTACCGAGGAGAAGTCCCTCTCTATTTTTCTGAGACATACTATACCATGCTGGGATAACATGGGTCATCAGTTTTGAACCAAATTGAGCTTGAGTACATATTTATCAAAGCAAAAAGTGAGCATACCAAATTCAAAGATATTCAGAAATTCAAAATTTCACTTGAATTTTTTTTATTTGTGTTAATTTCAGAACAGAAGTGTCTTCATTAGTGGTTTAAGCATCTCAGACCCCCACTATACAGTACATCTTTCATTTTCGAACAGGAGGGTTCTAGTGTTCTAGTTATCAATTTTTATCGGCTGCATTTCTATTGGTAATTTATTTTTACTGTACACTGTTTTGCTTTTATGCTATTGACTATTGGTTGTTGTTGTTCATTATTGTAGTCCTTATTATATGCATGTCACTTGTGCATTATTGAGTACAGGCAAGCTACATTTCCTTTGGGATACTATAAAAGTTGATGTTGATAATCACTAAATAGATTCAACAGTGGATGTTCATTCTTTACTTCTGGAGCAAATATTTTGCAGCTGTGAGATATGGGCGAAAGTTGATGTTCTAAGTGAGCATTTGTGTGTTTATCAGTTATTTAAAATTAATAGATAAGAAAAACATCTACAATGAGAATAGGAAGAGGGACTTACTTTAAGTTTGGCAAGTCTTGTTCGGGTTCCTCTCTTGTCCGTGAAGGTGTTGTTATAGCAGGGTTTGCAAGAACTGGTCCAGTCCAAGCGCTTAATTGTGGCAGTTAAAAGGCAGTGTTGTGGTTTGCTGTAAACTTGAGTGTTTTAGAATATAGGCGATTGATGCAGGTTCAATGTGTGTTTGTTATGTTGACCTGAACAGATGTTTCCTCCTCACTATGTAAAACAAATGGAAACACTGGATTAAGACAAATGTAAACAATGGAAATCCACTGGAAGAGAAAAGAAAAACTGAACACTTGGGGTTTGTAAATGAGCTGGGATCCTTGTATCCTTTAGTATCAGCAACTGCCACAACTTTGTTAACCACCATGCTGTACTGCAAGCTGTAACAACAAGTCTTCAACATGACCCTTTAAGAGAGTGTAACGGCTGAGGTTTTGTTTTGGACCCAAGAAAGTGACTGAGACTGGACACCACAGGATAAGTTTAAAACATTTCATTAAGCTCAAAGGTGGGGGAATTGAAATACGCAAAGGCGCTAGGGACAGATGACCAGAGTGCAGTAGGGGATGTGTGGAGTCCTCCTGACCAGTAGGTGGCACTGGCTTACACTAAACACAAGAAACAGGCAGAAGTGAGTCAGATACACCAGATACAATGGCTTGCTGGATGCATTAAAGCTCTTACTGCTGGAGAATCTGAGTCTGAGGTTCAGGAATGAGATGAGGTCTTGTTTGACGGAGAGGGATGAGTATGCAGTGGGGCTGATAGAGGCAGAGCAGACAGAAAGGTTGGTGGACACCATGTGGCCTCTACAAAAACACAGACTCAGAGGGAGATTAAAAATGTTGCACAAGCGCAATACACAGAGGGGAAATCACTGAGACAGAGGCCAGAGTCCAAAATGCTTGAAGTCAGAGCCCTTTTCAGTTCAGGGTCCTAGAATCCAAATAATCCAAAAATCCAAAACAGCTGAGTCCACAGAAATATTACAGGTAAGAATATCTTCAGAGCCAGGCCAGAAAACAGAATCATAGATATCAGGCAGGCAGACAAAAGCCAACATCCACAGAGCAGAGAGAACAGAGCCAGAACCAGGATAGTGCCAGAGAAACAGGTGCAGATTTATGGAATCGAAAGACAGAAATCAGAGAATCAGGTCAGATAGACAGAGTCAAACAAGCCAGGAGACCATTCAGGGAATAGAAGGTTTGAGATTCTTCCACAGGCAACAGGCAAGACGGTCGTCTTCTTCTTCTTCTCTCCGTTTATTGGCGGATTGCAAACCAACATAAAGGTGCATGTCACCGCCTACTGTGTTGTAGTGTGTAGAATCATTACAGCAAATTAATTTACATTGGCAACAGTCTTCTTCTTCTCCTGAGGTTTTCTGGCGGTTGGCAAACATTTAGGTGAATTACCACCATCTTCTGGGTTGGAGTGTGGAACAGAACGGATTCAATTGTATGCTGAGACCGGTATTGTTTAACAACCGGAAAATCGCCGTATAATTAAGGTCCCCAGAACTCCATCTTAAAGTGTTAATTAAATTAAATGTTATTTTCTTTGGCCGTAATGCATCTGTCTGTCTCTCCCGTACATACCTTTGACAGTCTAAGAAAAGGCAAGAGAGTCTTGTCTGAGGAGCTGCTTTTATATGGACAGGAACATGTGAAATCAATCAGGTTAATGAGTGTCAAGTTACCTAGAGGAGAATCAAAACAGAAGATGGGTCATGACAAAAAAAAGTCTGCAACAAGAAGTTCAGTCTGGGATAATAATACGGTACCTGTCTTAATTAAGAATAGTTCAGGGAAGAGACTCCAGCGCGATGTTTCTTCACTATGGTAAATTAGATAAAAGAGTTTCTGACTCCTCTGAGACTTATGTATGAACAAAGGTCAAATGGCTACTGTCATGTAATTGTATCATATGAGGAAAAAAATACCTTTATGAAAATGTTTATGAATAAAGACCCTTTTAACATAAAAATTATACTCATTTTAAACATATGCCTACTTTTTACAACAATTGCATGTGTTCTTGATGGGACTAGTTTTTGTCAGTCAAATCTCAGAACTCTACCTGACCTAACTGAGTGGACAAAGCATCATTTAGACTTCTAATGCAGTGTGATGAAAATTACCTTTACATAGCTGTGATTAAACACATTTTGTATTTAGGATGGCAGAACTCAAGCTCTCTGAATAAATAAGGACTCGGTGTTCTCATTTGCCTCGAGAGATTTTGTCATCCAGGGACATTGATGAGCTAACAGATGTGGTCAGCTCGTGGATATCTTACTATGACGAAACCATAATTCCTGAAAAGGTGATTAAGGTATATTGCTACAGTAAGACATGGGTGAGCAAAGTATAAAGTGAAAGTGCTGCTTAATAAGAAAAGACTTTTCAAGCAGGGACATTTTTCACAGTTACACTCTCAAGGAAACCAAATGTAAAATTCACAAGGCTAAACTGCACTACAAACATAAGGTAGAACATACACTCAGCACAAATAGCTTGGGGTCTGCCTGGGAGAGCATCGGGACCATGGTGGGACTAAATGATAGGGATAGGGATAGGGAGAACGTGGCACTAGAGGGGTTCTCATTTGACCTATAAGTGGCCCAAAGACTCAATAATTTTTATTCCAGATTTGATTTGCATGACCTCAGCTAGAAAACAACTGCTTTGTGAAATAATCTGAGAAATTCGTGTCACATAAGTCCTGTCTTTGAGGAGCAACAGGTTGTGCAAACTTCCAAGTACTGCAAAGCTACAACAAGACCTGGTCCTGATGCCATCAACAGTCTAACTCTAAGGAAGTGTGCTGAGCAGCTTGGGTACATTCTTACATAACCCTTTTGCCCTCTTTGCAGTTTACCTATAGAACCAACAGGAGGGTGCAGGATGCCACCATAACACTCCTTAATTTAATCTATAAGCACCTGGAAGGGAAATCGTGCTAGACTGTTGTTTGTGGATTTCTCATCAACAATCACCACCGTCCAACCCCGCCTGATGATAAAGAAACTCAGCAAACAGTTTGGTTTACAGTAATATTGTTGGCAGGATCTTAGACTTTTTAACCTCTCTTCTACCATCAGCTATCAGGATGGTCATTAAAACAATATTACGTTTATTTAATCTTTTCCTGCAGTCAGTAAATCATGGGCAGACAGCATGCTCTTGAAGAGTACAAAAAAGTAGCTTCTATTTTGAACAAAGTAATATTTGCACATATATTAAAATATGGTTTAATGTGCTGCAGCTGAACTGCTAATTCGGGTTGATAACTTGTTTGCAGCAGGGTGGACTTTTTCACTAGTCACTAGCCTTTCTCCTTTTCCTCCAGTAAGCCACACAGCAGCCTGCTACACAAGAGACACAGACTCTAAGCAGTAATCTAAATTAGCTGATATCACTGCTTTATGTCACATTTGATTGGCTGTATCAAAACAAAGTCTCAGTCTATGTAGACATTTTAATGAATTAATGCAAAACTGGGAGGACCATGCCACCATGAAACCAAGAAATGTTAGCTTACTTCCACATTTTTCCAGATTTTCACGAGGGAGACCAGAGGAAAAGTGATTTTACAGGGCAAATGTAGCACACTGAAACAATGCAATTCAATTTCAGACAATGAGAAAAGCGAACGTGTGACTGGGAGATGACCGGTCACCACAAATACCAAGTATTTGTAAAAATACTACACCCTGAACATTGTGGCCAGTGTGTGTTGCCAGTTATTATATGTAATTATGCAAAGCACAAGGTTCAGTAATGTTTTCCTCTGCAATAATTTTCATTCAGCTTTTCAAACATACAATACAATGCAACAAACAAACTACAATTAATGAGCATTCACTAAATGTCTATCACTGTCTATCTAAAGACAACTGTAGTATGTTGCTCTGTTAGTGTGTATCTAAACAAATAAATCTAATGAACTAAACTAAAACACACATTATGCAGGTAGGTTAACATACATTATTATTTATGTATACATTTATGAAAATGTGGTTAATTTTTTACATTCTAATACATGTACTTTTCTGAATGATTAATTTAGTTAACTTAGCAAGTGTGCACATGCAATCAGTCACTTCTCTGGAGCTCCTTAATAAAAACTCTTCTATCAGCTTGTTTTCTCCAGCGAAGACAGGAAATGCCAGGCACGTTCCCACTCACCTCCAGCCTCAACTGGGGACCAGAAAATACATTTGTGTATGTGGTTATTGCAGAAACCAGACAGGACATGCCAGCATTTAAGTTTCTATACTGACTTCATGAGAGAGCATAGTTCTCTAGGACTCACGTTGCTCAGGATTCTGTCTTGTGCTGCAAGTTCATTGAGATTCAACATTGGATCCAGTGAGATGATTTTCACTTTGAGAATCTTCTGTAAAGTTCCTAATGTAATGAGACACATCATAGTATATTTAAAACCATTGATTTCTTTGGGATCACCTCGTGATTTAGCACATTTCTACCATAAAGATCATCAACATCCAGCACTTTGAAATTCGTTGCATTATGAATTATTTTTGAAGTAATGTTTTATTGAAGCGTTTTGCTCACTGCTGCTACAGAGGAATGGGTGTTTTTCTTTACATGACAGTTCTCCCCATCTACCAGACTCATTTTTCAACATAGCACCACAGGTCTGGTCATAAACAGTCCAAACTTGTTTATCTGCTTTCCAGTCTCTCAGCGAGGAGTCGGTCTGGTCTGACCATTCCCATCTGTCTCTGAAGAGGCCAGTCCACACCAATGTGTCACCGACTATATTTTGGATCATCTGATATTCTGCATCATTCCTCAGACTGGTCAGGTCTGTGTAGTTTGCTCTGCAGTAGTCTTGAGCAACTGTCCAAGTCATACTTTGTGAAGTGAGAACGTACTGATCTCGACCTGTTTTTGTTCCTGAAAAAAGATAATGACAGTCTTTTATTCTGTCGGCCTGTGTCTATCACAGACTGATTAAGTGACCCTCAAGTGTAAAATTTGTATACTGTACATAATGAGATCATACTGGGTCTTTTGTGCAGGTTTGGCAGAATATATCTCACAAAGTTAGTAACATGACTCTAGGCACCTCTAGGCAAAGTCTGCTGAATCTGCTTGACTCAGAAACAGATGCAAACAAACAAAGAATAAGGCAGGTGCGTAGCCCAAAGTACAGGCAGCGTTCGTAAAATAAGTCTCAGAAAATCCAGGCAAAGGTAGCATAGGACAAAAAGACAAAATTGCTCTCTGTCTGACAGTCACACGAAGAAGGAGCACAGGGGGAAAAGGCTGCAGAGCTAAGGCATGGTGGAGCATCTGGGAGGGGATACCACAAATTGGTATTTAAGCAGGTGACTGACTGAACAATTTGCCACTGGGCAGAAGGGGAGTGGAAGCATCAAGAGACTGGTTAGTGAAAAACCAGGAAACTGCAGGGGTGAGGCAGGGCAGGAGAATGAACTAGGTTGTGAAATGAAAAGCCATTAAACTTTGTTTTAATAGCAACTGACTTTGGTTCAATGGCATTAACCTCTTGTGCCACTAAGAGGCTGCTCATTGTTATTTTAATATAAAATATCTCTGTTTGCAGATTTCTTGTTTCCTAAAAAAAACTGCAGCAGTGGGGTAGAAAACGTATTTCTGCTATGTCATAATACATTATATATGGACACTTCGACTGTTTTGAAATAAAGCATGAACAGTAAAAATGTCACTCATTACGTGTGTAGATGACTATAGACTTGTACTATTACTTGGCTTTATTGTTTATTGCCAGTCAGTATTTTTAATGCATTAGATATTATATGTGTACATTGGAATATCAACATTTGTGAGTGAGTGGCAGTGCAGCACAAAGGAATGACTCACCATCAAAGCAAACTGCTCGATAGATGTTTGTGCAAGAATCTGAAATCAGTTTCCCTGCTCTGAAAACTCCACAGTTGTAGCTATTTACTAAACCCCAAATTAAATAATTTCTCTCTCCCTCCTTGTAGAAATCTTTGTCTGCCAGAGACCAGTGCCAGCTCATAGTCTCTGCTTTCCAAAGCCCTATCCACGCAGCATCACTGTATTTGCCCTCCACAATTTTAAGCACTGTTTCCATTGCTCCCATGTGGTTTATGGTAGCAAGGTCAGCATATCTCTCTCTGCAGTAGCTCTGTGCTTCGTACCAGGTTTTCGGGGTGTTAAGTAAGAAAAACGGAGGCTGGATTATACATGAAGCTGGAGAACATAAACCTGTAAGAGAATAGGCATCATGGAAACACTGGATAGTTTATAACGGGCTGTGGTGTTAAGGCGCCCTGCCAATGAAATAAAACTGCACAGAAAATAAAATGAACAAAACTAAAATGATTTGTTACAAACTATCATGTGATGAAGATTTTTCAAATTTAAGCACTTCAGACAAGAACACTTGATTGTAATGTTATGTGAATTTGCACTTAAAATACACACAAAACACAAAATAAAAGGCGTAACACTAACCTGAAAGAAGTAGAAATAGATGTAATGTCCCTTCCATAGCTGTTATGAGGGGAGAAAATAGAATTTACTTCGATATATTAAATAATCCAGAATATTTCTATTTTATTGTAATCCTACTAGTAAGCTCCTTAATTACTCAAAAAATCTTGCATAGCGAAACTAACATTTCTGTTAGTTGTTCACAAATTACTTGACCCAAATCCTCCCTTTGTACATTATCTGCTTAAATCCTACTTGACCCAGTGTTTCAACACCAGTTGTCAGTATCAAAACAAAAGAACTATAATACTTTTTTGAGCTTAGAAACTGAAAAATGCACTAGGTCAAAATATGTATTAAATTAAAGAAGATCCAAGCTTATAGCATGAAGTTAACATATTTCTCCTTAAAATGTAGCTGTTCTGTCTTTCTTTTGTCATGTGTAGCTACTTTTCTATATAAGACTTATTGTTAAAATTAAAATCCAATCCAATTAGAGTCTTGAGAGAGAGAGCACAATATGATTACAGAGAGTAATAGACTTACCTTATGTTTAATGAGCCTTCATTTGCCCATGAACTCTCTTTTCTATGTATTTCTCTTCCTCTTCAATTTGAGTTGCACAAATGATGAAGAAATTGCTGAAAAAGATCAGAGAAATTTTTGTTTCTTTGCTTGTTTTTCTTTGAAACGAAGATCTTTCATTAATGTTTTTCATTCTGTCTTTGAAATTCCTCCTTTCCACTGACCTTTCCAGTTGAAGCTGTGGCATCTGGGAAGGTGATGATGATTCTCCCATGATGATGTTGTTTTGTAGGTGGCTGTAAAGAACATACACTTCCATGTCCATAAATGTAGGCAGATGATTTTCCTCAATATGTAAAATACACAGACCATGGAAGTAGGCATGCAAACTTTATTCTAATCCATACCAAGGTCAAACTAAAGATAAATACATAATACTTACAATGCTGTGAAAACGTATTTGCCCCTTTCCTATTTTTTTTTTTTGAACATTTGTCACAGTTAAATGATTCAGATCATCAAAAAAAAATTAATATTACGCAAAAATAAATATAAAATGCAGTTTTTAAATGATAATTTCATTTCTTAAGAGAAAAACCCTAATACCTAAAGCTAAACCTAATAACTAATTACGAACTGGAATCAGTCGGGTTTTTTTGGCCCACTCTTCTCTGCAGAATTGTCTACAATTGTTTGCCTTGGATTATACATTCCTGTTGCACTCCAGTCCAGCAGATGGCAGTGGTACTCAATTGACTTACTTTATTTAATGTCTGTGACTTTAAACCGTGTGCAGTAGACTCGAGAGAGTATTTCCTGTTATCTGGCCATTGAGGCACATTTGGCATGAAGGAAAGGATTTGGATTTTGTTTTGTTATATTAGAGATAATATGTTGACACACTTAAAATCTTAGCATTCAGATTTATGAACTTAAATGTGACATGAAACATCCTTTGACTGAATTAGAAAGAAATAAACAGGCAGAAATATATGTCTGTTTTTGCAGTCTGGATGCACAAGCTTGATCAACTGTGAATAAGGTAAGTGAAACATAAACGGGGACCAGCATTAACAAGGTTACCTGCATAACAGCTTCATGTACAGAAGAACTTATGCAGTGTATCTTCACCTTTATTCAGCTCTGACCTGGAAAATGAAACAGGAGTACAAGGAGCTCGTCCTGCAGTCGTGTGGTGCCTCATCTCTGCGTGTCGGTGCGACAATCCAGACTCTGTGGAGCGGTTATGGGGAGATAGTCAGGCTGCACCTGGAGGGCTGCGACCTTCCCTCTGTGGTCGTCAAACATGTCAAGTTTCCAGAAGACGCTGAGCACCCTGGCGGCTGGAACACAGATCGCTCCCACACTCGTAAAGTGAGATCTTATCAGGTGGAGACCCACTGGTACCAGAACTACTCCACCAATCAGAGCTGCCGTATCCCTGCCTGCCTGGCTGCCTGTTCCCATGGAGACGAGATGCTGATTGTGCTGGAGGATCTGGGTGTGGCCGGTTATGATCAGAGGAGGTAAAGTCACAGAAAATCTTAACTGAAAACAGGATAACCTGTGCAAACTCAAGGGCGTGAGATGAAAGGGCAACATTTTACAAAACAAATCCACCTGTACACTCCCTCCTCACCTACCTGACATGTGTTGTAGTGATCCTTGCCCAGCTTCATTCATGCTCATATGTGTGTCAATTTGAATCTTCCTTGTTATTTTGTTATTACTATGTGCCACTAGAGAAAGTTGAATTCTTTGTTTTTGTGAGTCCTGAAAAAAACACAAAACGTCCATAGTGAGTGAACAGCATGGCCAAAGTCAAGATTTTATAAATACTCATGTATCATGTGTTAACATTTCCACGTCACTAGGTAATTTTTGACAAACCACAAAAAGCTTTCATATATAT
>JAUMHL010000009.1:3240166-3256137 GCA_032362345.1 Sandelia bainsii | reverse complement strand
AGTCAATGGAACTTACAAAATTACAGAATGAGTTAGATAACATATATGAAGAAAAGGCTAGAGGTGCTTTTATTAGATCAAGACATAAATACACAAAATACTTTGATAAATAATTTGGAAAAACGTAACAGTTAAAGATCATCGGTGTGTAAATTAAGTGGTAGTCCAAGTGACAACACATATATTCTCTCTCTCTCTCTGTTGTTGTTGTTGTTGTTGTTGTTGTTGTTGTTGTTCTTCTTCTTCTTCTTCTTCGTCGTCGTGTTCTTCTTCTTCTTTTTTGTGTGGTTGTTGTTCTTCTTTTTTGTGTGGTTGTTCTTCTTCTTCTTCGTGTGGTTGTTGTTGTTGTTCTTTTTTCTTCTTCTTCTTCTCTCTCTACTGTCAGCTGTTGTGAAGAGGACGATGACGTGTTTCCGGTCTCAGAACCGACATTACAACAACACGGCAGGCGAGCCGAGCCGAGCCGGGACGGAGAGACGACGGTACCACAAGAGCAAACAGGTACACGACTGAAGCTTTAGGACGATATAAGTTATCGTCGTTTCACACTGTTAGACCGTTAAATGTGTTGTCACAACGGAGACAGGATATTAGCATGAATTTCAAACCTCAGCGACCGTGACGTTAGCCGACAAGCTAATCCTGTTTCCCTGGCTTCATGAGCGTGTAAACAGAGCTGTCGTTTACAGTTTGTTCCCTCTCTGTGTTGTCCCTTTGTCAACACGCAGGTTTTTACTGGTAAACAGCGTAATTAGCTAAGTTATGTATGTATCCGGGGGTTTATCTCGACGTGGGGTGATTTACAGTTAACACTAGTTGTTTGTTTTGACAATTCACTGTAGCGATAAAAATGGCGAAACATGCCAGGTATCAGGAAGTGTGAACCCAAACCCATAACACCGTGTTAGCACCAGTTAGTTTCTGTTTTGATGCTGTGCGAAGATTTGACTCTAACTATGACTGCAAGTTAAGCTGCCACTTATTTTTGTTTTGACTGTCAAACATCTGAAAATAGCAAAAGTCAACATAACATTTCCTTAGTGTCCTAGGTTAAGTTTTGAAGTAGCTTTCTGTATTCGATCAATAGTATATACACTGTAAGGTTAGAAAAAATGGCAAATCCTGGAACTGTCAAATGCATTTTTGCTGCATCTAGCATTTATTTACATAATTAATTAGACAGGTGATTAATCAGCTGTTTATCTGAATAAATAAAAATAACCTCCCATCCTCAAATGTCTTCATTTGTGCAGCCAACTGTCCAAAACTCCAAACTTTACAGAAACATAAATAGCAGTAAATCTTTGGGATTTGTAAGACTTGACTCAATCGACTAATCGTTGTAGCTCTAGTGGTGATATTCTATTTTTTTTCCGTACAGTCAACAAATCCCATAGAAGGACTAGCAATTAATTCATCCTACTACCAAGTGTCGACTGTGTTGGCAAAGCCTTATATATTGTAGTTTATTTCTCTGTGTCTTACAGCTCCATTGTCCTCAAATGATGCAGTAAAACTGTAAAATATGAATGTGATTGTTGTATTCTGTTATGAAAATCTGCCTGCTACTACACTGTGTCATAGAAGATACCTTCCTTCCTAACATGGAGACTCAGACTCTTTTGTCTTTTTCTCCAATAGAAATCCAGGAACTGTCACCACAGAAGAATTCACATTGACATAGTTGGAAAACACCAACAGGTGGTGTGAGGCAAATGTTGTAGTGGGGAAAACCAACCCCCCAGACGTAGCAGGGACTGTTGCAGGTGTTTTGTTGGTTTCAGAATGGAAAGGATTTGAGGACAGTTTCTCAGGTGAGTCCTGAGTCGTGGTATTTGGCAGCTTTCCGGAGTTCAGGTTCTTCAGAGCCCACTCTGCCAGTAATATGAGCCATGGACTCTGGGGCAGTTGATAGTCCTGTAACCTTGGTCATTAAGGCCCCCAACCAGAAGTATGAAGACCAGACCATTAACTGCTTTCTCAACTGGACTGTGGAGAGGCTGAAGAGTCACATCTCCAACGTGTACCCCAGCAAGCCAGTAAGTAGCACTCATGTCTACTCTTTCATAGTGTTATCTGTTACCCACACTGTGGCTCCTTCAGAGTTAAGTTAAATTCACGTGAAGAGGAATTTAAACTGACTCATTGACCAGGAGGGATTCCTAAAATGTTATGATGATGTTTTGGTGGATACAGAATTAGATGCATTTAACTAGTTACACTAACATTTCTTAGAGCCAAAGCAAACATGTTTTTTTGGTCATCTGGTGCAAAGTCCAACAGTCAAAATCCAAACATGTTTAATTTACTGTTATGAAGGTCAAAGAAAAGCAAATATGTGGCATTTGGTTTAAAAAAATGGTTTAAACTACTGATTGAGGTACGTGAGTTTCACTCTTCATGGAGCACAGTGGCTGTTTGGATTCATGTCAGTGTGTTATGTTGTTGCAACAGGTGAAAAAAAAATCCAACCACTTCTGTAACTTGATCCACGTCTCTCTTCTCCAAACAAATAGCATGTGCCAAACAGTCCAGTGACTGAATACAGTACGTCTGTCTTTTGTTGTGGTTCATACAAAATAGATCACCTGTCTCCTGCTCACACATATTTTTAAAAAACCTTCTCCTCTTAAGTTTAGTATTTAACATGGGTTATACTGTGCTTCAGTTGTTCCCTTTACATGTATGTTTTTAGTTGTCATTTACACCATATTGCCCATTAAATATTGAGATATTCAGCAGATTGTTACTGAATAGAATCACTCAATAGAAGGCCAAAACATTGAAAACACCACTTAATATAACCTACTCCTGTACAACTCCACCACCCACTGTGACCTCACTAATAAACATATAGTAGAATTATCACCTTTCTGACAGTTTCAACAAAAAATGGGGAATCCTAACCTTGTAAAAGTAGAAATTATGGCAGAGCTGCTGTTTTGGATTAGATTAGTGTACCTAATAAAGTGACCAGTGAATGTATGCTGTAGTTTCAGATCAGCTTTCCATTTGATTTTGTGGCCTATAAAACAACACCTCATAAAGTTGCATTGTTTATTTTGTTAAGATAAAAACAGATATAAAGAGAAAAGTGAAGTTGCGTAACCTTAGCAACAAAACACGTGCTAAAACTGGAGTCATTGTGTGTGGATTTCATGGGCTCCTGTTTCAAGTGAAGGTGTGCCCCAGTTAAAGATCATGCTGAAAAAGGAAAAATTATTTTGTGTGAAAGAAAGTGTAACAAATATACATACAACATTTTCTTTGTATAGTATCTGGTTCTACAAAGAAATGTGGATGAACGAGGTGACAACCTTCACATTTCTGGTTGTCAGTTTTCTACCACAGTCAAGTGTACCCCCTAAAATTGCATATGGCACCTCTACTCTACTCTACTCTGTGAAACACAGAGAATATGATTGTACCCACTCAGACTGCTTTTAAACTTTCAGTCAAATCTAGCCCAGCTGTGTAATTTAATCCAAAGGTGTCAAATCACTTTACATTAAGGATTTGACTCATTGGGCTCACTGGATGAGACCTTGCCTTTCCCACAGATGGAAACATTAGCACCTTGAAAATGTTTATTAGAAAGTTCTATTCCTTCTTCCATTCTTGACCTTAGAAGCACTTGCACAGTTTAGACGTGTTTCTGTGTGGGATTCATTTTAGCTCTGAGGCCCAGGTTCTCTTCTGCTCCTTTGCAGTATCGGTTCCACTTAGTGTTACAGTTTATCTCTAAGGAACAGGTACTGTACACAGTTGGCAGTCAAAATTTAAAATGTCACACATGCACACTGGATTTTTATCACTTATTTTTATTAAGAGGTGAAGCGACCTAGATACACTGTCTCTACACTGGTCATTTCTCTGTCTCACCATCTGATTTTGTTTGTGTTGTAGCTGTCCAAAGACCAGCGGCTGGTGTACTTAGGAAGGCTCCTCCAAGACCACCTGCAGCTCAGAGATGTACTTAATAAGGTAAAGACTGACTGCACGTCCTGTTTTGGTGGCCCACCCTATGTTTTCTTCAGAAAGACATGTTTAAAAAATGACCAGTTTTATTTCTTAGCTTTGATGTACATGTATGAGTTTGCTTGTGAATTCACTGATGTCAAGAGTTTCAGTGGAAAAGTTGCCGAACAAGATGATGTTTTTAGGGAGTAACTTTAAGATTGGGTATTTACTGTCTAGATGTAATTGCGTGGCTTAGTAGCAGCCTGTGATATGAATTGTCCACTGTTACATGAAATTGTGATGAGCACTGTTCTGTCCGGAAAGTGTGTGTATGCATGCAGCTACTCAAACCCCGGTTGTTCAGACCGTGTTTGTTGTGTATGTGAGTCCCTGCGTGTGTTTGAGCACACATAGCTTGTGTTTCTGTATGTGCGCGACTGGGGGGGAACTGAAACGGGCTGCATCGGGAACAAAAGCTGATGTGATGTGTTTTACCAACAAAGGGTGAGCATTGTGTCTGAATTCTGGCCATTTCTACACTAATCCATTCTCTCTCTTACTCTCCGCTCTTTTGCTGCCTTCCTCCTCCTCCTCTTCTTTCTCCTCCCACTACTACTCGTGTTCCGCCTCCTGTCGTCCCACAGCAGGATGAATACCACATGATGCATCTAGTGTGTACCTCTCACAGTCCCCCAGGCTCGCCCATGACTCGGAGCCCCTCCACGGCCAGCTCCTCTGCTTCTGGCTCCAGCGTGAGTAGTTTTACAACTCCCTGTCCTCCTGTAAGACACAAACAGTCAGTAAATGTCAGTGGCTAAACCATAATGACTTCCATTTGTTTACTGCGCTGTAGTTTGTGCTTGCTGCTTTCATCCAAAGTTAAACCATGAAAATGGTGGTGTAGAGTCAAGATGTGCTTAGTGTGAGTCTCTGTTATTACTGTATTATACATGTATATAAGATACAGAGATCAGAGGGGAATAGTGAACGCGACATAAGACATAACATAAGATAAATAACATGAGACTGTTTAGTTAGTTTAATAAAAGAACAAGGTGTGTGTGGTTACACACAGGTGGTTCTGGATAAACTAGATAAACATTAATGTCCTGGCAAATAACTTTGGTTTTCTGTTTGATTTGCTTAGATTAATGTTGAGATTTACAAGAAATATTTAACTGTTACTGTGTAAAGGGAATAGTTCTGTTAAAAAACATCTTATTTATTTAAAGTGTTTGCAGACTAAATATTATTGCAATTTTGTTCATATAGCAGTATTTTTAAAATAAAAGTAAAAAAAACAACAACTTTTGATTTCATCATTAAATGTTGCCTGTAGAAAAACCATGCGATTAATCTCGATAAAAAAAATGTAATCGTTGCCCAGCACTATTAAAAATAATTAGTCGTTTATAGGCATAAAGGCTTTTTAACCATTAACAGTTTGATTTTACTTCTACATTTTCTTCTAGTGAATCATTTTCTTTTTCTTTTTAGGTAATGAAAACATAAAAATAATAAGTTTTGATGTTTTATTTTTAGGATATGATAATAACCCCGCTCCACATATTGGTTATTTAATGTTTATTTGTGTTCTCATGTTGTTGCTCAGAGTTCAGACAGCGCTGGCTCCACCTCCCCTGCCACCACACCAAACAGTCAGCCGGCCTCTTCCTCCTCCTCCTCTGTCCCAGTAGGTTATGATGGGCTACGGTATCGTGGTGGCATTCCCCAGTACAACCCACAGAGCCCCCCCATTGTCCCTCAGTGGTAAGTCTCTAACATCACTAAAGCTTATTTCCTTTGAAAGTAATTTACTGATATAACATTTATTAAATTCATATTAAGATGTCTGATACCATCAAAATGGTGTTTAAAGAAGCAGATTTTTTTTAGAAGCTGGTTTTTGAGGTGCAGGTTCGTTATTGTGACCATTTTAGAGGCTGTAGTTCCTGGTGGTGTTTTGTTGGGTTGAAATATACTGAAAGCAATGCGGGACATACAGTATGTTTCAGGTCTCAGTCACTTCACAGTGTTTAAACACTCAGAAAATGTATCCACCATATTTCTTCTATAATCTCCATAGAGGAAAATAAAAATTGTTTGTGTATTTTGCTTATTCACACTGTCATTGTTTCACAGGCCAGAAGGAGCCCAGGTCCCATTACAAGGTGGCTTCCCTGCCAACATGCCCCCCAACCCCGTGTACATGCCCATGCAGATGCTGTGGTGGCAGCAGATGTACGCACGCCAGTACTACATGCAATAGTAAGTCAAAGAAACTGCGTGTCTGTAGATCTGAAAGCCTGTTTCTACTGTTTTCTTCTAATTGCTGCCATATCAGGATTCTATATATAGAAATTGTAGTGAGGACATGTCCAGTGAATTAGATGTATTGTAAACTGCTGTGCACTGAATTTACCAATGACATTAGTATTTATCCTAATTAAACATGATTTCAGGTGAAGTTCATCCGGTTACAAAAAAATTACTTGATAAATTGTTGATGATAAATAACTTTCTTGTGGACACAATATTAATAAAATGTTTTAGGGAACTTATTGTTCTCTTACAGCCAATGATATTTGGTCCTGGAAATAGGGTCATGTTCATGTTTTCATTTTTTTTAATTGGTTATTTCTCTTTAGTTGAAGAGTTGAATTACTTCAGAACTTCCTTCTTTGCCAGTTTAAACATTAGCTGATGTTTTTCATGACATTTTCTGTTCGGTTTCCATCTCTTCTCCTCCTCTTCTCAGTCAAGCAGCAGTCGCTGCTTCTCAGCCTTCCACCCCCCCCCTTCCCTCCTCCTCCTCCTCCCCCCATCAGCCACCTCAGCCAAACGAAGCTGCGCAGCCCCCGCTGGGGCCCAACCCAGCCCCCAACCCCTTACCGGAGAACCAGCCGGCCAACCCCAACATCCAGATGAACGCGCAGGGTGGGGCGGTGTTAAACGATGACGAGCTGAACCGTGACTGGCTGGACTGGTTGTACACGGTATCTCGCGCCGGCGTCCTGCTCAGCATCGTGTACTTCTATTCGTCTTTTAGCCGCTTCGTCATGGTGCTCGGTGCCATGTTTCTCGTCTACCTGTAAGTCAGTACAGAACGTTGGAAATAAATATTGAACAGATTTATAAGCATAAGCACTTTAATTTCTTTCTTTTTTTCCTCATTTCTCATTTGCTTTTTAATCTTAATGAGTGAGAATGTGTGTTTATGACCACACTCACTTTCAGTGAGCGTGGTGCAGAGTGCCACATCTGTGTCTCTACACATTTTTAAAGATAAAACCTTTAAACCAGGTCCAACATTATGTTGATTTAGGCACCAGGCTGGTTGGTTTCCCTTCAGGATGGAGCAGCAGAACCTTAGAGGAGGAGAAAGGGCCAGGGCTCCTCAGGAGGAAGCAGAGAGGCACCAGGACTTACAGGAAATGGTGAGTCGGAGAATGCTGAGCTTACTGAGGTTTAGTTTATGTAACATAGTTCCTGAGAATTCTCATCTGCCATTGTTTTTACTTTATGTAAAAAGTGGATGTGAGAAAGTCTTAACACAGATACTGGTTTTAAATGATGTGCGACTTGCCTAAAAGGACAAGACTGCCATCTAGTTTTGTAGCTGCACTATTACAGTCAAAACAGAATGATCAATTCCTCTAGATTCTAGGAGATATGAAATCTTGAAAGTGTGTGTATGGAGATCTGCACCAATAATGATTTCTTTGTCTTTAGAGAGTGCAGCTTTAAACTAAATTGTACAAAGTTTGGAGATTTCCTGTAAAAAAACAAACTAAATGTCCCATCCTTGACAAAATCAATCATTGGAAGGCTTGTCTGTGTACACCATTGTGTCCTCACTGTATTTCTGTAACCATGCCTGCATCTGGCCATGTCAGGAACGTTTGATGGACGAGGGAATGGAGGACGACGACAGCGGCGAGGAAGGAGGCGGAGTCCCTGACGACCAGGCCCAGGCTGCTGCTGCTGCTGCTGCTGCTGCTCTCCCCGAGCCAAACTTCCTCATCACCGCGTGGTCTTTTATCAGCACCTTCTTCACCTCGCTTATCCCAGAGGGACGGCCCCAACCGGCCAACTAGGTAGACTCCCCTACATCTCCATCTCAAACAACCCATCATCCAGCAGGTACTCGTACGTACAGAAATGCCAACCTTCATCTTTACTCTCGTAAATAGTCAGTTCACCTCCAAACCTTCTTCAGATACAGTCAAAAACCCTTTTTATCTGAGACTGTGTGGAACAACTGCAACCAGTCTGCTGCTAACCTCCTTCCTGGTGATACTTAAACAGGCTACTCTAAAGTTTAAGAGCAGGTGCAGTGTGACTTCTGCCAGGGTTTAGGAGACTAAATGAATATTTATAAAAATAAATATCACACTGTGTTGACAGCAAATGCTTCAGCAGTGAAATCTTTGTTTTTTTCTGTCATGGATTGTGAATTCACTGAGAAGAGGTGAGACGTCGGAGGGAGCTGTCTTCCATTTTAAGCAGTGATAAGCTTGTGCGTTTGAAACTTTGAACTCTTTGAGCTCTGACTGAAATGACGGATGTGATCCAGATCACAAAAGGAAAAACAGGAATCTCCCTAAAACGGGAAGATCTGTGCCCTTAACAAACCATGAAAACCACATCCTTAAAGACATTTTCATCTATGCACATGATGTGCATATAGACCTTGCAGCTACTGAAGCAAATAGTTTTCCCACTTTGTGTATTTGAACATTATCTATTTACACATGTAAGTATATGTATCTTTAATTCCTGAATATATTCTTTTTTCAATAAAAATATTGCTATAATTGACTTTTCTGCTGTGTTTTACTTCAAGTACTGTATTCTGTAGCTTTTTCTAATATCCTGCAGGTGGCAGCATCCACACAAATGTTACAGTGGCTCAGGTTTGAGTTGGATTTAACATGGACTGAACACCTTTGTATATAGGACTTTGATAAATGGGTTTCTTCTTTGCACACTTTCATAGATCGCAGTGATAATAGTCTATTACTGGTTGATCCTAAATTAGCAACACTAAGTTATTTTTTACCTTTTATGATTCATTGTGTCACACCTCATTTTAAAGAAGCTTCTATTGCTCAGCCAATGACGTCTTGATTGCATTTTGTGGCATACAATGCTAATAATACATAATGCTAATAATTTATTAATAGTAACAAAATCTTTATTATAGAGCGTTTTTATAAAAAGCAAATGACAGAATGATTCACATAAGTTAAGATGGTCAGATGGTAAAACACAAATGCTAATCGAGCTTCTCTGGTCTGGTACAGTTCCTGATGCATCCAGCGGAGAAAACGTGTTTGAATCACAGGAATTGTGCATGAAGCTGGCTTTAAAATGTAAAGTCAGATTTTATGTTATCCTGCCTCACTCATTCATATTTTTACCCTGACCTCTAGAGATGGCATTTTCCATCTCCTGGTTCACCACTTTGGTTCACACCGACATATCAAATTCTACAGTATGTGCTGAATTGTCATAAACCTTTTTACGGACATTCATGGTTCTAAGACAACATATCATATGATCTCAGTGGAGCAATAGCTTCAGCAGACATCACTGCAATTATTTCTCCCTCTGGAATAATTGTCATAACTGTTGCTGAAATTTAGCACTGTCGTCAGATAAAGTTTTAAATTTGCCCAGTAAATATCAGCAAAACTAATGGTGCTCCCATCCAGTCCTGTTTAATGCTAATTAGCACATATAACATAATAATATGCTAAAATGAGACGATGAACATGTTAATCATGAGCCTGTTAACATTGTGAGCATTGTTGCATGCTGATGTTAACATTTACAGTAACCCAAACTGCTGCTGCGTCTATTTACAGCCTCACAGAGGTGTTAGTGCAGTCTTGCAAGTGTAACTGTTACTGTACTGCTCTGGTGGAGTAAATGGGAAGAGTATGTGAATGAGAATGTGTTTCATTGACTTCACTTGCTGAGAACTGTGAATTCTGGGAGTCGAATTGACCTTGAGTTTTGAGAGGATGGGAACTTAATGAAAGTTAGTTCCTGCTAGATGTTTACGGTGGACATGCGCAGACTTGCACCACTGACACCACCCTCACAGATAGAGAGGTGAGCGGGGAAGCAGCTCAGACAGTGATGCACTTCAGAGAGTCCTCCAAAACCCTCTAATCAAATGACCATAGATTTTTGTGTAGTTGGTCGTAGAAGGCCCAATTAATTATGCATGACAGCGGCTTGACGGCTATTTGATTTTGTTACGCCGCTGCCCCCTCAAGCTGCCGATCCAATCAGGTTAGGATCCCTCCTCCTCATCCCTCATCCCCACGGCTCTGGAGCGAGGGTTAGCCTACTGTTATCGGAGGGAGAGATTTCTCTAAGAGGGTGTTTGGGGCCTTGTAGGACATTTCATCATCATAATAAGTCCTTGTTATGCAGCCAGCTCTCTCCTGTTTCCCTGCTATCAGACCTCGTTGTCTTTAGAGAGGCAGCAGTTGAGCTGGACACCTGCCATGGAGGGGAGAAAGGAGATAGAGAGTTTATTAGGTAAGCAGAGAGAGGACGGGGAGGAGAGAGAGAGAGTATGGCACCTTCGAGGAGGAGATGGTGATTCACTGTAGCACCAGCTTTCAGTAAAAGTACACTCACTGCACATGTGCAGGAAAAGTTTCAACTTAGACCAGAACATCAGTAAGACGACATTATTGGCTGATTTTTGCTCATTACAGATATGATCAATCTTTATGCATCTTGAGAGTCAAATACTCATTGCTAATCATGAAGGGGCAGAAATACAGCAGGTGGGAATTGTGCCCTTACATTGTTATTTGGTAGTAAAAAGTACCATATATCAATATTCGTATGGGCCCCAGTAATCCGGTATCGGCCGGGCTCTAGTGTTGAGCAGGCATGTGTCAAAGCCAATATCATATAAAATGTTAAGTGGATTTCCTGTGTCTGAGACTAAAAGCAAACTTGCGTCTTTTTGCCAGCGTAAGCCTCCTACTTCTTACTGTCAGAAATACTGTACATACGAGATGTGTCATGATTAACACGATTATCTTGTGATTCAATTGGTTCCTAAACATAAGTGCACCTGTAGTAGAACAACATACTGTTTTTACATTAGCTTTGAGTTCAAATTTGATGTGAAGTCAAAGGGTTTCTGGCCATTAAGGAGTAGTCCTACCAAGTACGTCATTAATCTACACACAGTCCATGTTGCTGTTTGTCAGCTTGATATTTTAGATGTGATTTTAATTTTGCAGGTGGTCAGTGCAGAACTTGTCAACTTTGCACTCTTGTGACTTTGCTGTACTAAAAAAAAAAGAGTTGCTACTGAGATTTAGGACTGGATGCTTCCAACAAATGCCCAGTCAGTTGGGCATAGGTTGCCAGAAAGTGGGGCACATGGAGAACAACACATTATCTGTCTGAGTCGGTTTAGTTGTAATCAGTATTTTAACTTGATCTGCAAAAATGGTGCTCTGGCTGGTAGTAGGAGGTGCAGAAATAAATACAGCTGTTGCAGAGAGCAGGTTTGGACACATGTCAGGAGGAATCCCTGGTGAGTTCCTTCGGTTCTGGTAGATGATTCTTACAATACATTGTCTTTCTTCATGCTCTCCCTGTATATTCAGTGACATTTGTATAGTGATAGTGATTATGGCATGTATTTTCTGGCCCAGATACTACCTGTTAAAATCAGCCTCGACCCCTATGTGTTAAGTGACTTTAAACCAAATAAAAATTTGCTTTGATTATTTTGGTGCTCATTGCGTTGCACTGTACTATCTTTAAACTAGTATACACCTGACCAACAGTCCTTTATGTTCAAGTAATTTGCAATATTTATACAAAAACACTGAAAATGTCTCCTTGACCCTCATATTTTATAAAGTAGCTCATCCTGTTTTTGAATGTTAAATTAAAATATGCAAAGACACAAACATACTGTAGTTAGAAAATGCAATATTTACCATAACTGTCAAATGTAGCGGAGTGGTATAGATGGAAATACTCAAAAGTACCTCAGTCACTTTTCACCACTGACTTTTTAGCTTATCTTGCAATAGCATTACTAAAAAGCAACTTAGGGTCCCATAAATATCAGAATATATGTGGAAACCGCTGCTGTAGCCTTAATGTCAGACAACATTAGGTCTTAGGGACCGCTGGCAAAATCATTTGTGTTTGAGCAGAAGTCCAATCGTTTGTGGGCAGGAAGTGAAATTAGTTTGTCGTCCGTTTGTCCTCGGGCAACTTTGCTTTCAAGGTATATTTCCTCTAAAATGATTTTTCCATTGTTCGCCAACAGGTTTCACATTTCACCACAAACTCTTCTGCGTGATTATGTCCTTTGTCCTCCCTGAAGCACTTTGTGGCCTGTTCGTCAAAAGCACTTTATCGCTAAATTTGACTTGGCACATCTTGTCAGGGGAGATTGCAGCTGATGAGACTCTTGACCTGCAGATAAAACATCCATTAAGTGGCTTGTCTGGGGCGATTCTGTACTCTTACCCTATTAGCATATTGTTAGCCATTTGCAAGATGGTGCTGCAGTGGATACATGCTGCTGTACTGCAGCCAGTCACCACACCATAAAGAACCACCTCTCACTCTGCTGCTGTGCTAAATGTCGTCTCCGACATTGTAATGCTCGCTGGCTGTCCTCCGCCAGACGATTCAAATGACCGCTAAAAGCCTGAGGGAAGGAAAAAAGGGCCAAAATGCAAAATTGATGGAAATGACATTAGATTCAACTCATGTTCCTCACTGTGTAAATTATGCCCCAAAATGGACTCTCTGGCCTGACTGTTAGCTCCAATTTGGACGACCATACCTCATGGTGGCTTGTCTTGCCCTTCCCCTCTCCCTTTAATCCAATCAGAGCCACACTGGATGTTATTTATTTGTTTATTTATTTATTTTCGAAGGATGTAACTGATTCTTATCGGGGCAGAAGTGGGGCCTTCTTCCTGGTGAAACAGTGACCAACGTCCAGCCATCGATCCGTCAGTCCGTCTGCGGTGGCGGGTGATGGGTCTGGTGATAGACCACTGTGTGTGTTACATGTGTGTGTACTTTATACTACAGTCAATAGTGCAAATGTGGTTGGTTTTAAGTCCAAATATATGCAGCTGTCCAACCACACTTTCCCCAAGGATATCAGTGAGGCAGTGTGCACAATCAAAACATAATTTATATGATTACCTGTTCATCCAATAAGAATTCAAACTATCTGCTGCTTCAGACTTGGAAATGATTCAGCGTTTTAATGCTCACATAGCTCATATCTTCCTGTATAAAACATTAATATCAAACATAGCTCATGTGTAAATAATTCATTCTGTGGAGTCTGGTGGGTGAGTTTCAAAGCAGGACGGTGAAGTCATTGTCTCATCAGAAATGATCCCAGACAACACATCAGTGATAGTACCAACACGCTCATCAGTTCAGGAGAGCACCAGGCTGCTGTTGCCTACAACTATCCTATGATACAGTTTACGCCTTTTTCACAGCAGAGGTTTGGATTTATAGGACCAATAACATTAACAATGGTTCTTTTCTCTGTGCACTAAACGGACAGTGTGACAATACACCAGTTTGCACAATATATCTTTTTCATGGCATATCCATCCATCCATCCATCCACTATCCTAACTGCTTTTCCTGTTAATGGTCACGGTGGTGCTGGAGGCAATCCAAGCTGTCATTGGGCAACCTGGAAAGGTCACTAGTCTATTACAGAGTTGACTAAGACAATCATTCACACTCCCATTGACACATATGTGAGTCATATGAGTCCCCAATTAACCTAACATGCATGTGTCTGGACTGTGGGGAGGAAGCCCACACAGACACAGGGAGAACTCCACACAGAAAGGCACCCGGCCGACCTGTGAATTCAAACCCAGGTCCTTCTTCTAGCCAACAGCACAAACCTAAGCTACAGTAGGAACTTACAGTCTACAGTGCATCAGTTATATTAGCAAAAATGCATTGAGTTTTATTGCTTTATTGTCCTGTAATTCTTCTAATTTCTGATGTTATACTTTATTTGACAGGGATATCACACTTTAACATCACTTACCAGTAGTTAAGTGTAGTTGTTTTCTGGTAGTGGTTCTTTCCTTTTATTTTGAACTGGGAGCAGCTGTAACAGGCAAAACTATTTCCCTCTGAGATTAATAAAGTTTTTTGGATCTTGAAACTTTTGATTTTCTCGCTAAAACCCACATTGTAGAATCATTTATGGAGACTGCACTTCATGTACAGCAGACAGGTCTGGTTATCTGGTACTGTGCATGCTAGCTCTCTGCAGGCCCTCCTACTACACTTAATCAAACAGAACCATAGCTCGTATTAACGCTGTGCTTTTCGTGCTATAGCTCCAATATTATTTGTTCTTTTGTGACATGTCAATCACTGTGTGAGGATGTGATTTCATTGCTTCTGCTGCAGAGGAGGAGGTTGTTTGTTGGTTCTTTATCAGTTGTGATGGAAACTCTTCATTCCTACTAATTCTAACCATTATACGCATCGTTGTTGTTCATATACAGGACGTATGACCTTGCTGAGACGGTGCCACCATGATCCTGTTTACATTAAAGATTGATTGGGATTTAAAAAGTTACGTGGAAATCAATGTATGTTCAAACACATGAACATACATTGCAGCATGTTTTTAAGACAATTCAGATTCATTAGATTTGAAATGGGACAAAATTATTTATAAGACAGTAGTAGTATATGTGACATATAAAGAGTGTGAGAGCTTTTTATTCTCAGTTTTGATGGAAGTTAAAGTGTCTCTGCAGTCACCTTTCATCACCTAAACTGGCTTTGATCACACTTTTATTCGTCATCAACTTTTCAACTTGTTTTAATAAATGTATTATTTGCATATATATTTACAGTTAAATTACTAAAAGCGTGCCCTCTTATAACTGATTTGCTCTTTTCTAAACCCACCAGTACATATATGATACTGTATGTATTTACTCTGTGAGATTCTTTGCAGCTCTGGAAAATATAGTGAAAACATTTTCTAAACAGAAAAATATAAGTTGTTTAAAAAAGGGCCTTTTTTACATCAAGTCAACAAATGCAACTAGTTGTTTGAACTTACAAATCTCTGTCAGCGTCATTAGAATGAACTGTTTTGTGAACATCAGTTTATTTCATTTAATTTTACTACTATGGTAGTTTTTTTTTTTTAAATCAACTTAATTTAATGAGTTGAGTGAACTCTCAGAGATGAATTCATTCAACTCATCATTTTAAGTTGACAGACTTCAGAAGTCAGAACAACTCATGTTTACAGTTTAAGTTAAATTAGCTTGAAAATGTAAAACTTTGATATTTACATTAAGTTAATTAAAATTATTAGCTGATTCCACAAAATTCCTGAATGAGAATTTAGTGAATTATTTTTATGTTCTCATATAAACGTCTGAAAAAAGTATGCCTTTTTTCAGATTCATACTTAGATAAATATTATTATATCTCATGTACCGTGACGACTCTTCGATATTCAAACCGAGTAAAATGATTACTATTTAAAATTTGAATAAAGCTTCCACGATGTTTGAATGAACTAACAGACATAATGCAGGTACTACATGTGAGCACTGATTACAACAGTCGAACACTAGGTGGTGATGTGGGATATGTTTGTGACAGTAAGACAAACAGTAATGTTGTGTTTTTGTTTTTCTTTATGACACTTTACAGATTTCTCCTCTTACTTTTAATATTACATTTCCTCCTGAACATTTAATGACATTTTATTCTGTGAACTCCAAAGTAGAAGATACAGAACTCTTCATAAAACAGGCTTCAGTTCATTGTATGATCTGAAAATTAACTGAATTGTCAGATAATACAGAATCTAAATAAATATCTCTATATCACTTGTGGTTTATAAATTGTTTCATGATTTAATTTATTTCTGACAATCTGTGATTCACTGAGAGGGGGGGGGGGGGGGGGGTAAAAAA
>JAUMHL010000009.1:3218347-3240156 GCA_032362345.1 Sandelia bainsii | reverse complement strand
CCCCCCCCCCCCCGGCAACACTCAGTGAAAAAGTAACTCAGTGTTTGGGTGGTGATATATATTTCTCAAGGTTTACAAATAACTATTATCTTAAATGCGGCATAGTACATACATATTATTTCCAGGGAGCAAAATAAATATATTGCACATAAAAATCATCAAAACACAATCTTGTTCAGAGCCGTTTTCAGATTATGGCATACAAAAAGGAAACAAAACATTATTTTCAGTGGTGTGTTGACTGTGTGCGTATAAACAAAATGTATTTTGCATCATAAAAGGGCAAAACTGTGATTTGTAAGGCAAAGAAAGAAAGAAAGAAAGAAATACTTTCCACAGACGAGATCAAATTAACTGCACATTAATAATATGCAAAAAGTCTGAACAGAGTATTTACTGTGTGTGGATATTCCACTGCAGCAGGCCTAATGCGGTCTAAATGTCAAATTGGGATGTGTAGTGTTTGTGTAATTGGCTTGTGCGACACTTTAACGCATTTGTTTGAATTAAGAATCACTTTGTTCTTCACACTCGTCATCGTGCCTGTCACACATACCAAGAAGATGAAACCAGTAGAGCTGTTGTTTTTAATGCACCTGCACCATTACGGAGCGTGTCGACTAACTCCTGCAGCATACAGCGTCTTCCTGCCTGCACGTTTTAAATGAGAGCAGGGAGCCATTATTTCCAGGTGTGGACGCTGTTTCGACACACTCCCGATGCAGTCATGAATCACCTCAGTGCCACCTGCTAAAGGCCAGCTGCTAAAAGGCTGCAGTCAACAGCTGAAAACAGGGAGAAGACGTTTTGTTTCTACACAGATTCTCATGTCTACAACGGTGTTGCTACCACTCTTAACCCTTTCTGACATACAGAATATGTGATTAATGAATTCTGTTTGTTTCTTTCCTTCAAGACCAGTGGAAACTGGTTATAGGGCAAAATTTGTGGCCAGTTTTAGTAAATGGAAATAGTGAAATAAAGAATGGCTAAAGTATGATTTTAGAGGAAAAGAAATTTATCTTTATCACATTCCCGATCTGAACAGCCATGCTCAGACATTTAGTGAAAAGCTAGCTTTGCACTGTAGTGATGGTGCAACACAGTCAATGATAATTTTGGGATCTCTGGGACAGTTTGCTAAAGGTCAATGGCAGGAATTTGCATGTCAAAGCTGAACCCATGTGAAAAGTCTATTTACAATAGATTTATCCACCATAAAAGGTGGAGCACTGGTGTTTGTCCTGCTCAACCCATAGCCTTCACACTGGGATGATGTCACACTTTAAATCGTTTATCTAGGCTCTGAAAAATGTTATCAATATAAAACCTCAATGGATTAAAATTCATTAACACAAGAGTACTAATAGTAGTTTGATTTTTCCTGTCAGCAGTCTCATAGACTTCTCTTTTATAACGGTGTTTCAGGGGAAAATGCTCTTTAGGCTGCAGGGAATTTTATTCAATGCTATACAATGAGTGACCACTGGCACGAATTAGGAGCAAGGCTTGGTGGCGCGGTATCCAGCTCTCTCTGCACCACCACGAGTGAATCCACAGCTTCCACTAAAATTTACTGAGAAATGTTTGTGTGACCGGGCCTTTACAGCAAAAATAAATCCTTCACCATTGTCGCAGATGAGCTTATTCATCCCATATTATTCCATATTAAATTTGCCCATTGTGTTTGCCTACTGCAGTCAGCATGCGTCCTAAGATTTTTTTTCCGCACTCTATAGTGAGAATTTTCCTATGAGTAAATGAAGCATTTTCATCTCTGTACATTGCATTTTTACATATTTTTGACATTATTTCCATCAGAGCGTAATGTTTCGAACTGTACATATGGCTGGCTTTCTAGAAAACACAGAAAAGCTGAAATAGCTGTTCTTGTCTCTGTGATATTCTGAAATGTTCAGACTCAGGCTGAGTCTTGTTGTCCAACATGATGAGTCTCTCCAAACAGCATCGTCTTAGGTTGCATTGTTGAAGGCTCACACGGCACCGTGCCACCTTTAAAGCCTTAGTGAAGATCCTTATAGGAGCTAATTACAATCCTAAAATACAATCCTGTAGGCAGTAGTGACTGTGGATTATTTCAAAAGAAGTAGGGTCTTCTAAATATTGTTAAAATGAGTTTGAGTTGAGGATCCACTTTCTGTTCTTCAAGGGCAAGGTCAAACACGCTCCTTTATCGTCTTGCATTAGGTTTTATAGTTTGTGTTGAGGTCATAAGTGTTTGTACAATGTCACTAAAGAGTCTGAAGAAACCTCTGGACCTGCTGGAGTTTCCACAGGTCCTCGAGTCTTTCAGTCTGTCTTTTCTTTTTTTTTCTTTTTTGTTGGATTAGCCTTCAGGACGCCAAATCCCCTTTGTGTCGTTACCATTACACCACTCACTGCAGGTGAACTATTTACAAAGACTGAATGAGGAGCGATTAACCGGCAGCAAGAAATCACTTGTTGCACTAGATTGGGGGTGAGCATCAGAATGAGGTTCAGCCATCTCCTCCCCACTGCTGTGTCATACAAAGGGCGTCATGACTGTGGAGGAGTGGCGGAGTCCCTGGATGGCAGCATATGGCCCCTGCTGGAAGTAGTGGTGGTAGCGGGGCATGTGGAAGGACGGGAAGGATGGCCCGCTGCCCTGCATGGTTCCAGCCAGAGCGGTGGGCGTCAGCGGCATGCCCAGCCGGCTGTAGGGAGGCAGGGAGCCCTGGATAGGGTGGGGAAGAGAGGCGGTACTGGTGCCCATGGCAGACAGAGACTGTGGGTGCTGGAAGCCTGAGAAGCCTGAGGTGGTGGTGACCCAGGAGCTCAGGGAGAGGTTGTCTGAGGCAGTGAATGCAGAGCCTGCAGGAGACAAAGGTGGATGTAAATATAAGAGCGAGATACAGGAATAAATCTGGTGATGATCAACATTTTTCATATTGTCCAACAACTGACGAATAATAGATTGATGCACCAACATTTACTGTCTGACATACATTGTTATTGTTTCCATTTAAAAAGATATCAGTGAGTCACATCATTGCACTTTGACATCATTCATTACCATTAATTATGAGCACTGCATTTTATTTTCATGCAGTCCCACATACATCATCCTGCTGCATGAACAGCAGCCAAACATGGTTAATCCAGCTCTGATAATAGTCTCTAAAAAGGCAAACAATGGCAGTTTTCTCACCTCTGGTGTGGGCAGAGTGTCCTTCCTCGCCCAGGTTCTCTTCGTCACCAGCGTAGGTTCGGATTGGCGACCGGGCGTATGAGTGCTTGTGGATCAGATTCTCAACACTTTCCCTGCAGCAAAAGTCAAAGAGAGAGCCCCAAAATAAATCTCTCTATTTCACTGTCAGGGTTTATTTCAACAGAAACACTAAACTGGAAAACGCTACATTTTTAATTTTCTTTACGTCTGAATATTTGTGTGTTTCTGTTCTCATGTTTTTGTTGCGTGTGTATGTAGGTTTGGAAGTGTGTGTTCGTGTGCGTGTGTGTTCACTATCCCACAAAGTGCATTAGCTCATTTGAGTCTTGTCAGACAGCACTTCTCAAACACAGTGACACAAATTGTTGGGGGGGAGGTGGGGGAGGTAGAGTGTGTGTGTGTGTTTGTGGGTGGACAGGCAAGTGGTCTGCATCATGAGAGCCATGCGTCCACATTAGCAGCCCCCCCCCACTGCAGCTCCCGCCCCTCCAATTAGGTTAGGAAAGTGCAATATCTGTCAGCAGAGGAGTACAAATGTGTGTTTTTATCAGCGTCAGGCCCCTCCGGCACAGAGGCCACAGCAAACTCCCACAATGCACAGCAGGGCTGGAGGGAGGCGGGGCATGCTGGTTTCAATCAGTCACTGCAGTCAATTGAATTACAGTGTGTTTTAGTGCAGTGGCCGACTCCAGACTAATGTGATTTCTGCAGCTCCCCGAAGATCAATTGATCAGGCCTAATTCACAGCCTTCAAAAAAAGAGACAGAGAAGAAGAAGAAGTAGGAGGAGGAGGGTGTGAGGGGTGTCTGGCTGTGTTTCGACAGTCTCTGTTTGGGATGTTTGATTGAGGGAAATGGGCAGATGGTTTGATTTTGTCAGCTGATTTTGGCTGTAGTGCCGGAATCAGGAATTACGAGAAGTGTGTGTTTTGGCAGCGTCCATAAAAATCCTTTGGAGGAGGATATGTAACTGTTAGTGTGCGTGTGTGTATCTGAGTACAATGTAGTAAAATAAAATAGAAAATAAAACTCCAAAAAGATGTGAAAGAAAGACAGACGAAAAGAACTGAAGGGAAGAGGAATAAAAAAAACTAGGGGGACAATAAGAAGAAGAAATGACAAGGAAGGAGAGAAAAGACAAACAATAGACAAGAAATAAAGTGACAAGACATTAAAAGAAGAAGAAAGGACAATTACAAAAAGACAGGAACGGCAAAACGGAAAGACAAGGACAAAAGAAAAAGAAATATAAAAAGGTAGGACATGAAGGATGGAAGAAAATATGAATAAAGATATGAATCAAGAAAAAAAAACTGAAAAGAAAAGATGACAAAAATGGAAGAATTAAGGTACAAACAGTCAAAAGAGAATCAAAGAGAAGGTGTGAATAAAAAAAATCTGAAGTGAAAGAAGAGCTGTAAAGAATGAAAGACAAATATAAAGCAAAGAGTGATAAAGAATTACAGATATAATCTGACAGGGAACAGAAACAGAGCTGCTTCTGTACTAAAGAGCAGCAGGATTTCGAACACCCTCTCCTTATGCATGTTATCAGCAGTGGTGAGACAAAAGAATCCCCTGTACCTCTCCATGTCTGTCAGCCGTGAGGAATCCCGGAAACCTTTAGCGAACGGGTTGCTGTCAATCTTCAGTTTGGTTATCTGGAAAACACAGCAGGTGAACACTGGTAAGTTTCTCTCCTCTTTATACAGTACGTACTTGTCCCTTACAAATTTTGTTTCTCCTCATTTCTTAGTCATTTCTCCACCTGATTTAGTCTTTTCTGTTCCTTTTTCTCAGCAAACAAAGCCAGTCAGTCGCCTCAACATGCTCCTTCCTGCAGTTTGGCTTACTATTCTGTAAAGTTCCCTCAACTCTACCACCAAAACAGACAGATATATACAGTAAAGCTGCATAAATAATAACCAATAATGTTTCCTAAATGTCATAATTTGCCTGTTGTTTATTAAGCCAACAAGGTCTCCAGAGCAAAGTCAGAAAAATTGAAAATTGTCGTTATCATGCATGTGGCTCTTCTCAACCAAGATGAGATGTTTTTAAATTTTAAGCTTAAGAGGAACAACTGTGTATTCACAAATGACTGAGTTTTTTGCATTTTATGTCTCGACAATAAAATGTGTCGAATCACACCATCTTTTTCCACAGAAATGAACTCTGAATCTTAATTTCTCAAATCAAAAAAAAACAAAAAAGGACATTTGATCAAGAACAGCCACTAAATGTAGTTGTGAAATTATTTTCATGGAAAGTTAAAAGTCCTGAGGAAGCTCCGTCGTACAGCCATCAGCCACTCACCAGCTGGTTCTGATAGGCTGTGACAGCTGTGAAGACGGTCTCCACGAAGACAAATGTACGAAACTCTTCAGACTTGAGGTTGAGGAGCGAGGCTGTGTGGTCTTTCTTCTTGATGATGTGGACCCGTGGCTGGTATTTGTGCATTGAGTTGAGGATGATCTGCGGACAAGAAGACAAACAGAGCCAGAATCAATGAAACGATGAGACGGGAAAACGTACCGGACAGAGGTGACTCGTTGTCTAACCAGGGTGCACAGAGTGCATCGAGATAAGGATCAGATCTGTTCAGTTAGAATTATTTTAATATTTACAGTACGACTAATGTTTGGGGTTTGAGTTCAAGGTTGGGTTTTAATGTCATTGCACAATAAAATTTGGTTGTAGCCCCTCCATGCTACACACAGAAGCAATATACATAAGTCAAAATTACATAAAAAAAAGCAACATGCAATAGAACAAAGTAAAATAAAATAAAAACAGTGCAGTGCAGATAGAAGACGACTAAAAAGACAGAAGTGTGAACAGGTAAAGTTATTAACACTGCAGCAGCAGCATCAGGGGGAGAATTTCCCTCTGTAATTGTCTGGCTAAATTTACCTCTCTCACCTTTTTCAAGCAGCAAATGAGAAAAATACAGATGTAATAGTGTAGCGTTTGGTTGCTGGGGCCTTTATTTATTCAGGCAAATATCAAAGGTTCAAGGACTAAAAGATGCAGACAATAGAAGCTAAATTCAACTTCATAGATACTGTTGCTGGTGCTAAAGAGGCATGCTGCATACACCACTTTTATTTTTGACACTGGAGTTGACCGTTTCAGTTAATAATAATAAAAAAAATCTCAAGCCATACTATAAAAAAGTCATGATTTCATCTTGACTTCATCATAACTTAAGAAATTAATTCATACAGCTGCTTGTTTTGTTTTTTACTGAATCATCAGAGATAGACCTACTGTATTTTAAATTTCTGTCAAGTGACTTTAACAAAAATGTGCAGCTACAAATCACGATTTTTCATTAAATTATTTGCCGTTGTCTCAGTAAAAACAAGCATTTCAGCAAAGCAAGTTGTGTGTAAAAAATATCTAGATCACAGGGCTTCAGCTGCATCTTAAAAATGTGGCATCAAATAATTTGACCTATTTTTTCCTAGACTTGTTTTACACTACAATATATTCCGATTTTAAAATGTATTTGTTTTTATACATTTCACCTGAGTTAATACTTTATTAGTCACGTTTTTTTCCCCTGCAGGAAACTTTGAAAATTTAGAAGCAACATGTAGACTACTCGACAGTACAGAGGAATCCTGTCTGATAATAAAATTAAATAAATAAAATAATAGAGCCTACATTTTTTGTTCTTGAGTGCAAAAACAGAGATTAAAATAAAAATAGTAATTAGACTCCCTCGTTTCCCAGGTTGCTAATTAATGGATCAACCGAACATGTTTTCTGTTCTGATTTTTTTGTTCTGGTTCTTGTTTGTACCTGTCCTGATGCCTTCAGAGAAAGGAGGATCTGAGGAGAAATCTGATTGAGCCGGGAGACTAATTATAATGTCAGAGCGGCTTTTTGATTTCTGACACTTTCTAACTTAAACAGACCCGTAGCTGTCAAAGATGTCACAACTAATTTGGACATAGGACATCCAGAAACCTCCTGAAACTTATTCAATTTCATAGTAACCAAACAAGTCCTGCGCAAATTAGATTTTAGCACAAACTACAGGTTTCCTATTGACTGAGTAAAAATGTTAACAGGTCTTATTGCTTTTCTTGCGACATCAACGTGAATTTGCGGGTTTCGCAACAGTAAAGCCTCCATATAAGCACTGCTGACAACGTGGGTTCATGCCTGCTGTGTTTTTTATTCTCTCGAGTCAGAAGAGGAATAAAACAAGTGCTCACATGTCCGTGTTGGTCCAGTTCGTTGTTCGTCAGCTTGACTTTCTCGAAAGAAACCATTTGCTTCATGAGCTGCTCCCCGGTGAACGGAGAGTCCGGGTGGACGTACAACCTACAGGTGAAGAAAGAGCAGCACATGTTAAACTCTAAGACGTGACTTCGCTTAAGTTAGTTAGTTAAGAAAAGACTGGGGTCGGGTTAAGGACAGAGGACTAGTTTCGTTTTTAATCAACGCCAGCTAAACCTACTTCCGACTCATGGAACCATAACGTCAACTTATTGTCACATTCTCGGCTCTGATTGGCTGTTACGCGTTCGAAGCCTACGTTCCATAGCCAATCAACGCACAGCTGTGAAAACCGCCAAAATGCCAATTTAGCAACCGCGTTTTGTCTCCACGGTAACGAATAAATGTTGTGAAGCATCACAACGTGTTTGTGTGTTTTTAAGTGTGTGTGTGAGTAAGCACAAACAAGAAAATATCCTGAAATACGCTGCATTTATAAACTATACAATGTTATACCTTCGCCGAAAGCAAATTTCGATCTTTTATTTTCATTTTATACGTGACGCAAACTTTTATTTAAAATAGTACAATAATCAATAAAATAAAATATCTCAGCATCAGTCAGCATAGATGTTCGCAGAGACAAAAAGTGCCTTCCGACATTCACTTAAATTAATTATCGGCGTCAGTTACGACGTGTCCTCTTCACTGACCGCTGTTACGATTTTTACATTACGAAAAATAAATAAATAAATCAATGTATAATCGTAATTACTGCAAAAAATGTTTGTCTACCTAGTAGACACTGCAGTTTTAGAAAGAATTCGGTGCAGAAATGATTTTGATTTTAACATTGGCCTATCTGAGATCGTTATTTTTTATTTTATTTTATTTTTTAGGTTTCCAAAATATTCTTGACTTTTCTTGAAAGGCCTGTTCCAGTGATGGAACTTCTGGTTAGAACTGGTCTGTGGAAGCAGGAGTGTGTCTGTGTTGGTGTAGTTTTCACTGTGTGTACTTTGGACAGGTGTAGCACACGGAGAGTGTGGAGGGTGAAGGCCTGTACCTGGCAGGCAGAGGAGGATCGGCCTTGCCGGCCACCAGCCAGGAGGAGCGGTGGTAGGCGTACCGGTACCGCTTGTTGTCGACCGGGACTATGTCCATCAGCACGATGTACTTAGAGTCCTGGTCCACCCCGGAGAAAGAGACCCGGATTGTGGGGAACATCCTCCTGATGAAGAAGAGACACATCCGTTCTTTATTATTATTATTATTATTATTATTATTATTATTATTATTAACTATATTTTCAGAGGTGGACTAATTTGCCAGAACTAAATAAAACCATCACTGAGCTAGAGTGACAGTCTATGTGCACACCCTCTATGCAAATATGCATTTGTGCAGCCTGGACAATATGCAAAATGTTTACTGGCCTATATTCTACACCTATATTTTGTTTTAGTTTTTTCATATTTAATTATTTGTAAATAACTGATAATTACTCCTTTTAAACGCTATTTGAAAACGTTTTATACATTGCAGAAATAAAACTCTGGGAGAATATTTTTTTTAACTTCAATGTAGGCTAAAAATATTAATAAAAAAATCTCAAATATTGTAAAGAGTCAATTAAAACATAACGTGTCCAAAACGTCATGACCTCAGTGTCGCGGTGCTGAGCAGACATGTAATGTTCTAAATATAATTTTATGAAAGGTAGACTTAATCTATATTTATGACTATGATGATGATGTATGATTTTTTTTTTCCTGTTATTCCCCTATTTTCTAATTTAGCACTTATCATATTATCATATCCTGTTATTATTGTTATTATTTCAGATTTATTGTGTTAAACAGAAAATGTAAAAACATAAATTAACATTCCAGGTGGTTTCTGTACCGTCCGGACTTGGTGATGATCATCTCGGTTCCGAGCTCATGGAATTTGTCCCACAGTTCTTTGGTCTCCAGGCTGCACGAGATCTTCGCCATCTCCTCGCTAGGGACGCCGGGATTGGTGGGGATGAGCGGCTCCGTGCACACGGCGGGCGCGCTCCCGCTGAAATCCCCGTGTCCGTCCAGAGAGGACATGTCAGAGAGAGGCTGGTTACAGGAGGACTTCTCCACGAATTGCTCTTCTCGGATAAATAGAAGAAGAAGAAGAAGAGGATTTAATGTTGAATTAATTAGTCACAACTGCAGATTATAAATGTTATAAAGTCTAAATGCATTTTTTATTTATTTCCCTTTTACTGTTACAATTAATAGGAAACGTCTGCAGGATAATTGTAAAAATAAAAGTGAATACCATTTAAATAAAAAAAAATATTAGTTGATATATTGATATATATTTTACACATATGACGAATGTTTAGTGGAAAATGTTTAAAAGAAAATTGTTGGATTATGAAAAGAATTCAAACCTTTATATCTGGTAGTTTTTTTTTCTTTTAAACGACGAACAGACAAATTAAAATTAAATGAGCAGCCTGCCTTCAGCGGATTTCTGTTCATTAATAAATGAAAGCTACAAGTGACAAAAGTATTTAATAAAATCAGATTGATATTCTCTCTATAGATCTCTGTCTTCTTTTTCCATTGCGTGTTTTAAATGATGAATTTATTGCCCTGCTGATGTCATCGTACTTCACAAAAAAAAAAATATATAAGATACAGTAAGAGTTTATTTAAGAGTTTATATTTATTCCTGCTCTTACATATTATAAAACATTTAGCTTTTGTTTTTTTACCTCACTCACATCATGGTTCGTCCTCACCTAGTTTTATTTTCGAAGCATGCAGGTTTTCCTCCTGTTATAACTCGTAATTTAAATTTATTTCCTTCCTTTTCTTTCTTTCTTTGCTTCAAAGTGGAAGTTGGAGGCTGCAGTAAATAAACTTTCAGGAATTCTACTAAAACAAGGTAACAGACGTAATATTATCTGGAACACACTCATTAAACCTCAGTAGGTTTTAGTTTATTCTCCAGCCCAGGTGAAATCTTTACCTGTAATCTAACGCTCAGATAAACTGGTATTAAACCTGATAGGTTTATGCCCCTCTTCGGCCCTTTCTATCCTTACCGAGAGGCTTGATGGTGTTCTCCTCCGTCTCCTTGTCCTTATTGGGCTTCCCACTGGACATCAGGGCGGCTATGGAGAAAGCATTTGCCCGGGATGAGAGCTGCGGTTTCGGTGATGATGTGTACTCCATGACGGTGAAAATGCTTGGACCAAAATATTCCCCTTTAAATAAAAAAAAAAAAAATCCTGCAGGAACACTCAGCTCCGTCTGTGTTTGGCTCCCAGCGGAGGGAAGGAAAAAGCGAAGTGAAATACGCACAGTTTCTCCTCGATTTTACGCACAGTTCTCTCGTCTAAACGGATCCTAGACACTTTTGGAAACACTTGTCACTGTCGAGCTGAAAGTGTTGTTGGGCGCATGGTGAAGTCCGGAGGGTTGGACGCTTCGTGCAGTGCCAGATCTGAGGCCGGCTGCTCTTTGGGAAGCTTCAGTCCGGTTCGCCCTCCCCTTATAATTCCACTCTGCCCTCCAATCACTGCCTCCATTTCCACGTCACACTCCCGCTGGTCCCACAGCAGCTCCGATACCGAGCAGCCAATTAAATGACAAGAGGAGGTCAGTTTTTTTTTGTTCATGCCAAAAAAAAAAAAGAAAACATACAGACAGAGAGTGGTTAGAGAGGGGTGATATTTTTACTTCATAGTAATTCAGGCAGTGACAGTGGCATATGACAAACATGGAATTCTTTACTGTCATTACACAATATAACGGAGAGAAATAAGAAATACATTTTACTCTATGCCTGGAGGAACCTCATGGACCCCTGGAGGGCCCCAGGCCACATGTTGGGACCCACAAATACAAAATGTCAACAACAGAGAATTTCCTGGAGACATCTGCCCGAGATGGTGCCATTTGATAACCAGCAGCAGCAGTAAGACGATGATTACTGCTGCTGCTGTAAGCATCGTCAGGTTTAAACGTGATGTTTTTCCACACGAGGAAAAGAATGAAAAATAAATCTGGTTTACAAATCAAAGCAAAAAAAGGAAAATTAATAATAATAATAATAATAATAAAATCTTTTCCTAACTTTTTTCTCTCACTCAGAGGATGCCAGCAACAATTTCCATTGAACATATAAATGAAGCTCCTCAGATATGAAAATGAATATGATACAGAGTTTTTTTCCATTTGTATACACACATACTGTGTACAATGGTGGAAGAAGAATTAAGTAGCAGTACCAGAGTATGACAATACGGTGTCCCACATAAAACAATAACAGAAACACACACTTAGAGTATCAATAATTAAACATAGTCTTTATCCAAAATGGCAGCATTCACAGTATTTATCATATATGTTATCAGGCTATTATTAATGATGATTAATAATGACTAATGAAGCTTAGTGAATTTGACGTTCAACACCCAAAGTTACTCAGGGAGAAGCTCCCAGTGCAGAGTTTCATGTTGTGGTTGCAACAACCCAAACAGAAAGTTAATAATCAGATATTAGCCAAATACACCCGACACACCCCTGAGAAAACGTCTAATCAAGCCACACAACTCCAAACACCCGTGCAGGTGCAGCGAGGCCACGCACAGGGTCAAGATCATGGAAGTTTTTTTTTCCTAGATCTTTAATGTTTTTTTCCTTTGGAAGTTTGACTTCAAAATTCACAAATGAAATCACCCGGAGAAGTTTGATCAGACACTTCTGAGCCTTTAAAGAAATGAAAGAACGTGTAAGTCTTCACTTTACGTTTTGGGCTTCACTCAGCCTCATAAAAATACAGGATCAGAATCTCTACGCAGGCGTCAAACACACAGAACAATTTAGTGGAAATAAGACTATGACAAAATGATGTGTGTGAGGGCCTTAGCCTGCAGAGGCAGCAGTGAGTATGAACTTCTACACACTCACTTTCAGGTCCCCTCTTGGCTTAAACACACACGTTTCACTGTGACTTTAGGAAATGCATGTTATTTTTATTTTATGTTGCAGCTTGGCTGGACTTAAAGGTGACAACAGATCAGTCTGCAGTCTGCTGTATTTATACAGTCCACATTGCAAGTTCTCCACTGTTATCGTCACGTTACTGCCCATAGTCACTCATTTAATTTTATATCTAAGTACAAAAGCTTTCAAGACTGATTAAAGAATTTTTTCCTTACTTTTAACTTTAATGTGGATTGAATCCTGTCTAGACATCACCTAAGTCAGAGTCTTCATCAACACAAAATGTTTTTTATTTCTGGATACTACTGATATCCACTGATATGCACTGGTCAGCTTACAAGAGCTTATCACCCGAAAGTTTCAGTTTCTTAAAAGCTGAAACGTCTGATTCTGAGAAAGTTACATCTCAAGCACCTGAAGGCGTCATGTTTCTAAAATGCTGACTTCACATTCTGTGTATATGTGTCCTTGCGCGTGTTTGCATGCGTGTGTGTGTGTGTGTGCACATGAGTGTGTGCATGTGAGGATCATCTCGCACTCTCAATGTCACTCCCTCTCCTCTCCGAGAGACGGAGGCTCACATAAATACCGAGCCAGAGATCCTGGGAGCAGCTAAGCCCATTAGGAGACTCCTGAATGCAAATCTGCTGCTGCAGATATTTAATAAGAGACCTGCACTGGCAAATTAGATTACCTTGCAATTGCCAGTGCATAATGTGCTAAAAGCTTTCCCACTTAAGCCTTTACTCCTTACTGAATATTATTCACACTTTCAGGGGCTGGTGCAGCCTTAAAAAAACAGATAGCCTGCTAGTGTTGGTGCCTTCCACAGCTGAGCACAGGATGAGTCACAGAAACGGAAATGAAGGAGTAATAGTTTTTTGGTGGTTGAGTAATCATTGATGGTTCAAAGCCAACTGGCTCCAAAACATGGGTAAGACTGAGAAAGGCTGTATATTTACATATATGGAAAAATAAAATGAAATGCAACTTTATACAATATCCACTTTTTCTTTGTGCCATTAAAAATTTGTCTCCAAATCTACCAATAGAATTGTTTCCAAAATGACTCATTACATCTTTTTTTTTTAACACAAACTCAGCAAGTCTGAGTTAATGTGCTCTCAGTTTAACAATTAAGTATGTAGAAATAATTCTTTAGTAATACAGTAATTACTCGTTTATTTTTTTAGGGCAGTAAAAATATGGTTTCTTTATTTATACAACTAAAAATGTAACAAACTATAACTAAAACTATAATACTGTGACTTGTAAAGTGATTTTACCTTAAATTCATTGAAAGTTGATAAAAAAGCATATTCACCATTTATTCAATTCCGATTCCCTCTAAAATTAATTTAGATTCTTTTTCAAATTTTTAGTGGCTTTTAAAGACGATAGCATGGTGTCTCTTCTTTGATAAGGTGCACAGCACGACTCAGGTCGTAGAGTTTTGTTGTCATCTTCCTCTCCCGATCACATTATTATATTTGTGTCCAAGATCATCAATTGCACACAATCAAAATAAACGTTATGCTAAATAATTCAGTTTTAAATAATTCTAAATTGAAGTAATGATTAAAAATGCACCACAATTCTTTAAATACGCATACTGTACACACTCAATGCAAAGTGAAAAAGAAAAGGCCAGTGATGCACCATGGGAACAGTCTAAAAGCAGAGAAACAAGCCAGAGCACTTTCTACCTGCCAACTGACCCATAAACCTGAGGTCCCCACAGTCCACAGTGTTAAAAACTAAAAGAAAGTGAGCTAATAAATAAGAATCAAATTAATCACTATATATGATCTACATTCATGTTTCCTGATGCAGTTTATGTCCATAAACAAATACTTTAAACCACAAGAAGGTTAGAAACACCAAGCAATCCCTTTATGTTTTACATTTTAATGTAGTTATATTCCTTTAATTTACACAGTCACAAAAGTGTGAAAAAAAACTTGCTGATATGATTCTGATCTATGTGCAAAAACGTCGTATTTTAAAGATTATTGTCTTGATTATAGTCTTGAAATGTTAAAAACCTGACACCTAATTCAAGAAAAGTGTATCTATCTACAGTGGAAACAACATGATTATTCCTTCTTTTATCAGGTTTCTTCACTTAAAGATAAAAGGATTGTTTCTGTTCTGAAAAGATGAAATGCCTTGTTATCAATAGACACGTTTAACATTGTGCAGTGCTCTCTGTGCCATTTTACGCCCAGGGAATGAGAACTGGTTCGGTATTTGTCAGTAGCAGGAGATAACGGGATGGGCAACCGCTCTTCACACCGAGAGCCTACGAGCCGCAGCACTCAGGGATATGACGGTGAAACCATTTGAGCAATTATTCCTTGGGATAAATGGCCGTGGCGTGAAAAGGTCAGTGACAAAGCAGCCAATTCCCTGCAGAGTGGAATCTGAGGAAAAATAATCGCTCTGTGATTGAATTGAATCCTGGGACATTTGCTCCACAGTAATGAAATGGTTATTGTTGTGACCCTACCCCTTCACCTCCCAGACTATTTTTTACCAGATTACAGGGCAGGCAGCAGGGGCGACTATTTGCCTACAGGAATACATTTAAAATATGTGTGTGTGGGTTTGTTTTGCCAATGTAAATCCCCCATTATCACAGGTACTTCTGCATATTACATGGCAGCATTCACCTGAGGGCTGACGGGGGTGCAGAGGGATGTTATCAAAGAAAACCGATACGTTTAACTCCCGTTACAATCACATTTTAATGTCTGCTCTTTCAAACACCGGCCGCAGCACCAAGCTTGAACACAAACCTAGATCTGCAAATAAGGATTGAAGATCAGAGGTCACAAAATGTCCCTGCATACTTTTAAGAGAAGTGATGAAGACATTTTTCCCCATGCTATAATGGTTATGACTGCAGTGACAACAGTGAGCACTTCGGTCAGGACTATCTATGTGTACACTTTCCATTTGCCCCAACCGGTCGAGGCAGATGGCCGCCCACCCTGAGCCTGGTTCTGCTGGAGGTTTCTTCCATTAAAGGGAGTTTTTCATCTCCACTGTCACTTTGTGCTTGCTCAAGTAGGATTGACTCTCCGTGTGGTTTTGTTGTTTGGTTTGTCTTTGTGTTAATTTGTCTATTTAGTTATGTCAAATAAACTTCTTTCTTTATCTTTAGTTATAAGTTGTGTGTGGTCTCCCCTCCTCTGTCCTAGATTAGTTCAGGGTTCCGGTGTATATCTGAAAGCAACTTTAGACTCTCAGATACGTAGATATTTTAACTATAGGATAATTTGAGAAAGTATTTTTTATTGCACTTTGCAAATGAGACCCAATGTCCCTAGGACACTATCTATAAGAAAAAAACACAGATATTCTGCAGAAGAGGTGTTACAGAGACCCAGTGGAGATGTTTTGCTTTTATTTCAGAACACATCATATTCGATCACACGTTAGCTGATATAGCAAAGCTTTGATCTGAAGCATGTCTACGCCAACATGGGCTCTCAATCACCTGCTGCTGACTGCACTAAATCACCTCTCAGTACACACACACACACACACACTTCCCCCAACCTGAGGCATGCAGTAGTCGGTCTGTTGCCTCCGTTCATATGACTAATTAGACCAGCTTCACACTGCGCCGTTCTTTTTGAAGCTGATCCCTGGTGCTAATTGCTGCGTCAGTCCCGGGCCACAGCCAGGTTAAGTTCAAATGCAGGACCGACGTCTCCACTCACCCCCCTCCCCTCATATATCCCTCTCCCTCCTCTGCTCATGTCCTCCATAACAAGCTGGAGCAAACAGGTGGTGAAAACATGTACAGGTATAAATTCATCTTCTTTCTGAATCTACAGACATATTTACATTAGTTTACCTCACAGTTTACCACCAGTGTTGTTTTTTAGTTATTGAATGTTTTCCTCAGTTGCAACAGTCTTTAAATTTATGTTTGTTTTCCTTTTCATTTTTTTTACAACCTGGTCATTATTATCATAGCTCTGTCAGTTATGATATTTTACTTTTTATTCATTTTTTGAGGACATGGCAACAGTGCTTTTGAGTTAAACCACAGCTGACATTTATAACGAAAAACTATTAAATCCAACCACGCTGTGCTGTCTAGATTAGTGACTCAGACAAAATTTGACTGAATGTTACATAAGTGATTTCAAAAAAATTCACATTAGTGTATTTTATTTTTTATTTTTATATGATCCCCAGAGTTTCTTGTCTACCTTTGCAGACTGAAGAAACACAGACTCTCACTTTTGGTCTCTTTATCCTGCCTCCCCACTTGTGTCATGGAGGTGTGGGTAACTCAAATTCATCTCAGTGAAGAAATTGAGCTTTGTACCTTGAGAAAGTCAACTTGAAACAAACATGCTGGGCCACAGTGCTTTGCATGGCCAAAATATTGTTTATGAAGTAGCAACAGAGGTTCTCCATTATGTGGCTCTTGTGTGGAAACAGTGTGGACTCTCTGATTTGTTTTCTGGTTTTACTTCAACACTGCACTAGTTGAATTTCAGATGCATGGTGGTGATGATTTGTTTTTCAGAGTTTCTGATCTGGATCTGAATCTGGATACATCACATCTGTTGCCAGAATGTGGGAATCCAGATCAGTATGCATAGGGATTGTGTTGATGAACCCACACATCACAAGTGGAGTCGAGGTGACTTCACACTTTGAGATATTTGAAGTCACGTAATGATTTTTTAAGTTCCTCTGTAGCAATTATGTAGAAAGGTGAAGAACAAAGGTGTGGAGGTCAATATGAGCTTTGTGGTGAATACCTGCTTCAAGAAGACATGAAAATCAGATAGATTAACATTCACTTTTTTGTTAAGACACAGATTTCTTACAGATGCTGTGAGTGAGAATTGTATAAAAATGTTGCCTTTAGATATAGTTAGTCAGTCAAACCTTATTTAATCAGGAAATCTTATTTTAGATCTTTTTTTGCAAAAGAAGTTAGGAGTGTAAAACAATTATCAATCTGTCTCTACAACAATCACCTCAGGAAAAACTCCCCAAAATCCAGTTTTGCAGAATCATCCGGTTATTAAATGTGGTGTCTCCTTTATTCTGTCTATAAGTAATTAAAACTTTAAAGTGAATTAACCTTTCTGGTATAAAGTCTTCATGATATTCGTGGTAAAGAGGTATTTGTTTTGCACGTCTTTTCTAACATGATATCATGTCCGTCCTCCTCTCCCATCGCTCAGCCATCTGCTCTGTCTGTCTCTACACGACTATTGGACATTCAGCTGGTCAAACAAGTGTTAGACCTTTAAATGGGAATGTTTGACTCCACACAGCTTCTGAATAATTGAGGAGGTCAATGGTTAAAAAAAAAGAAGATCAATGCACATCTACAGTCTGTGTGTCCTCAGAGTGTTTGTCAGGGAGAGAGAGCGACAGACACAGACAGCGAGAGGCTCATGACACGCTTACTGCAACACCCGAACCCTTTTTGCAGCATAGCATGAGATTTTAGCAAGCAGGGGCGTGGTGCTAAAAGCCAGCAGTGGGATTTTACAAATACACCCCATCCACACTGTGCTCCCATTCACACTGTGCTTATACATCTCTTTAAGAAGGAGGGCTGTAATCGTGTTGTGATTCTGCAGACCGGATCGACCCTGTTGACCCCCCGGGGAGGCTGTTTCTGAAATGTGCCATGAGTCACATCTCTAAATATGGCCAGAGCGAAAGAGAGAGTCGTCTTTGCATGTTAGACCGTGGACTTCACCTCTGTGCCCTTCTATTAGTTTGACCTCAACTTCAGAAGTCCACACTTCAGCTCTACAGATTTTCACTTTGGCAAAGAGAGAGAAGAAGGTCTGCTCACAGGAACCTTCACACCAAGGCTGAAAAGTTACAGTGAAAGTCATTGTACAACTTATGAAGTAGTAGAAAGTTCCATCGAAAGGTTACCTTTCTTGATCATGAGAATCCAAATAGTTTTATGTAATATCCCTTCAAATTCATTCAGTGTGTAAATATGAAATCAGTTTAGGTCAGATGTCGACACTCAATATTTAGAGATATGGATGATATTAATATGAAAGTTATGTCTCCAGGAAAATGCTGGAAATATGACTTAATTTCTCCTCAGAATAAGAAGAATTATAAACACTATTTACATAAATATAACTATGATATATAATCTAACTTGTTGTCATTTCCATCATTATCTGAATATCCAACGTGTGTTATCTGAATGATCATATATCATATATCAGATAGTTAATCATATATGAGTCTAAAGTGAATCAGTATCTAAGTAGTTTGATGATATATTTTGCACTGGAAACAATAACTCTGAGGATTTTAGATGCACATTCTGGGGATTCATCAACTGTACAGTAGCTATTGAACATTTAGAGAAGTGAGCTCAAATCCATTACCAGAGCAAAAAACAAAAATATACAGTAGTAGCTGGAAAAAGGGGCAGCTTTCAGTTTTACTGGGCCAAATACAACATGTTATGGGGAGCTATGTTGTGTTTCAATAACTCCAGAAATCATGTTTTAGTTCTTCTGCATTTATTGTACCACATAATACACATAATAAATCATCATGAAATGCCAAGATAATTTTAGCTTAATAAATAAATGTCATGCAGATATAACAAAATACATGTTAGGTGACAAACTGATCACACATTCTTTTAAAGTTGATCTGAAAAATGAGTTGCAATTATTTACCTGCTGTGGCTGGAATGATCAGATTTTGCAGCTAAAGTTTGCTTTTTAAAATCCTATAAGGCCAAAGAAACAGGGAGAGGAGCACTATGGGTGTGTGGGAAGAAGAAACAGGAAAAATAAACCAAACATCAAGAAATTAACCAATTTTAGATTATCAGAGAAACAAAATAAAAGGGAAGGTCCTGCTCTCTGTAGTTCGAGCCAAAGTTGGTCATTTCTTTTGTCTTTGTCTTTTTTGTCTCTAAAAGAAATAAATCCACAAACTCTCAAGCTTCCTTTAAAGTCTTTTTCCCTTCATATGAACTACAAGTGGGGCAGAAAAAAACATCTATAATCCATAATCTCGCAGTCTCATGGCCTGTGTTCGTCTTGGCTGTTGGGCCAACTGAATGCTGCTAGAAGTGGGATTAGCATCACTGCTAAAATAACACTGAGGAAACTGGATGAGAGCCAAGCAACCCCAAGAAAAGGTCTATTGTTGTCCAAGTGTTGTTATTGCCTAGAATTAACTGCGCTTAGTTACACCATAATGCACACAACACACACTTAGACACATGCACAAACACATGTAGAGACTTGTGCACATACAAACATGACACTGTAAGCCACACAGTGCATTTTTTTGCAGTTTCCACACAGTTCCCATGCATGTGTTAATAATCTGTACGCACATGCAGACGTTTCATGAACCGACAACAAGCGACCACATTTCCTGCTGCCTCCTCATAAATATTATTGATCCTTCTGTGTTTAATCCTCATGTTTATCCACTTCAGGTACATAATTGCTGATCTCCTGGAGTAACATCCAACGGCCAAAAAGTCAGAGTCTGCGGCACTGGTCAGGATGTGATGTGATCCGCTTCCAGTGTTTGACCCCATTAAAATGGCCATTGCGGGTCAGAGTTCAAGAAGAGGATTATGGCTTCTTGCCAGTGACCTGTTTGAACCCTAAACAGTACCGCAGCAGTGATTAGAGAATATTATCGAGATGACGTGGCTGGGACATAACAGGAGAAAGCTAGTGACACAAGTAGCTGGCAATTGATCCACACATAGATCCACACTGAAACATTCTCTATTAAATTTCAACAACTTTGGCGAGCTCTACTTTACTAGTTCCAGGTTCAGAATTTTTATTTGTCCAAAAAATTACTTTTTTAGTGTCAAATTATTTCCCCCTTTTTTTTCCCCCCCGTCAAATTATTTCTATTGTTAAGAGTCTGACTATACTCTTTTCTACATAATTCTATATAGTTGTCTTATATTCTGTAAGGTCTTAAACCTTATATTGTAAAATGCCTTGAGACGACTTTTGTTGTGGTTTGGTGATATATAAACAAACTGAAATGAATTGAATTTATGCATTTTAAATTGCAAAATTTTATTTTTGATTACTATTGCAAGTTTGCTTTAAAGCTGGGGTCCACAGATCTACAGATCTACTGTATCTGCCAATAAAATCCTTATGATATGATTGAAAGCTCCAGAACAGCTACTTTTGGACCTTTTTCTCAGTTTTCCTTCCAAAGCCAAAGATGTCTGAAAGTCTGAAACCAGTATGGACGCTCTGTGATAACTGGATAAACTCCATCTACTGATGAAAACCATGTTGTTAGACAGATGCCATTGTGAGATTACTTTTGTTTTCAATGAGAAGAATTTTCACTTTACACACTTTTGATGAGCCAAAGGATTTACAGTATTACAGTATTTTAAAATTATGAATAGGACATAAATATTTTCTTATAATCAATGTTTCAATTAATCTGTTAATTTATCAGTGAGGTTAAATAAATCACAACATTCTTTAGATTGTGTAGCATTTTTTTGTTACACAGGGTATTTGTTACCTGCTAACAGGTGTCACCCATCCTTCATTATAGACGAATCATCTGGGCTTCATTTTTCCTCTTTCATTTCTTACATTTCTTATATATTTCTTAAATTGTCATCAATAAATTCTACAATTTTTGCACATACCTGCCTCCCTATTGATTTTTCTTCAACATTAGATCCAAATTTGTTTATGTTAATAGGTTATGTAAGTCCTCCACGCACACAAAAGTAAGTTATGGAGTTCCACAGGGTTCTGTGCTTGTACCAATTCTTTTTACTTTATACATGTCTCCACTGGGCAATATTATAAGGAAACGCTTAAATTTCCATTGCTATGCGGATGACATCCAGCAATATTTATGTATGAAACCAATCAATTGGTTCGGCTTCAAGCTTGTTTAAAAGACATAAAGGCTTGGATGTCCTGCAATTTCCACTCTTTAATTCAGACAAAACAGAGGTTATTCTCTTTGGGCCTAAATACCCCATAGACATGTTATCTAGTCATATTGCTACCTTAGATGATATAGCTCTGGCCTCAAGTACTACTGTGAGGATTCTTGGAGCTATCTCTGACCAGGATATCTCCTTTACCTCCTACATAAAAGAAATATGTAGAACTTCCTTCTTCCGCCTGAGGAACAACTCTAAAATTAGAAACATCCTGTCTCAAAGTGATGCTGTAAACTAGTCCATGCATTTGTCACTTCTAGACGGGACTACTGTAATTCATTACTGATAGGATGTCTCAATAACTTAAAAAGCCTCCAGTTAATCCAGAATGCTGCAGCCAGAGTTTTGACTGGAATTAGCAAGAGAGATCATATTTCTCC
>JAUMHL010000009.1:3182937-3218247 GCA_032362345.1 Sandelia bainsii | reverse complement strand
TTTCCTCTCCACTGTCTCCTAGTGCTGCTCAAGTGGGACTGTTGGGTTTTCTACATTATTCTGTATATACTTATATTATGTAAGGTCTTAAACCTTACACTGTAAAGTGCCTTGAGATGACTTCTGTTGTGATTTGGTGTTAAATAAAGTTGAATTGAATTGAACACTCTTTCAAACTGTTCCAGTATTACACATATGTCCCCCTTTATATGAAGTAACTTACATTAAGTGCATGTACCAGAAAATTATTTTTACAAACAATCCTGCTATTTATTATTATGAAGGCATATTCATAATCATGACTGCGACCCATTTCAACAATAGAGTCAAGAGGACAGAGGTGGAAAGACTGTGAGTGTTGAGGGAGTTATGAGGGGAAGTTGATGGTCAGGCAGTGGAGTTGGGGGGTAGGGGAGTCTTCCTCGTGCCTCCAGTCGAGTGGAAAATCGCAGCAAATTAGTTACTGCGACGACGGCTGGTGAGGGTGCTTTCATCCAGCGCAGCACGGATGCCGCCATGGGATCGGAATAAGAAGCACCCCCCATAACAACATCTTCCCCCATCCTTCTTCACCACTCCTCCTCCTCACCCTCTCACCTCCTCCCTCGCTCGCTTCAGTCACTGTCCAACCAGCCATTACTGTTTCTTGGCAGCAGTTAGTCAGCCCGTTGGCTGTTAAATGCCTTGCCAGCATTAGCGCTCCTGAAAAGGTGTCACATAAACACAAAGCAGCTGCTAAGAACAGCTGCAATCCCAAGAGACAGGACCTGAGTCAGTGTGTGTCTGTGTATGCAAAAACACAACAACATACTGTATAAAGTCAACAACAAACAGAATAAAAGTAAATGTGTTGTTTATTGTGTTATTTCATTTCAGTGAACATGTAAGCATTTGATTATGGTCACTGGGACTTAATCACCTACATGTCACACAGGTTATTAAAGAGCTGTCATTGCTTGGGCCTGTGTGTCAGTGTGTGGTTCTGATTGTGTATCTGAGGCTCTTCAGTATCAGTAACATGCTGTGCAGTCCGGTTTGTCAGTAAATAAGTGACAAAGTAAAAGTGTCACAGCTTCTCATCAGTCAAGTCAAGTTCTATGTTTTCCATCCCAGCTTTTGAGTAAAGTCAAGCAGGTCTCCACTGCGGTAAAACTGAAGAATGAATGGATAAAACAAGGTGTCAGAAAGGTGTCAGAAATCATTACCATATATTAAACAACAATTACTTTTTTCTGAATTTGAATCACAGACATCAAATTGTTGGATAATAATAATAATTATTATTATTATAATTACGAATGCATTGAAGCATGAAAACACGTTATTTTGGGTCGATTTAGTGTTTAGTGCTTTGATATGTCTTTTTCAAATGAGGTGCCACATTTTGGAGTGTGAAATATCAAACTACAGCCATAAAATGATAAAAAACCTCACAGTCCTCTGGGATTTGCCTGTGCACACACTGTACACACTATACTGTACATGCATGTACCCACACTCTGGAGAAACACATTTAGTGTAATGCCCAGTGGACACACTGCTGCTAAAATCTATGGTAGACTGAACATACACAGTGGCACCTCTGACTTGATGCCTATCTACACACACAGTCACACAGACACACTTAAAGTCCATCTGCCTGATAACACTTACATATTGTCACACATCCTTGCAGCCCAACTCATGACACAAATAAAAATTGTGTTCATTTTGTCAGCCAATATATCTAATGTGAAGAATAAAAATCAATCACATACAAAAAAAACATGTTTGATCAGGTTTTAAAGAATGCACAATTGATTTCTCCATCTTCACTTCCAAAGACACAGAGCCTTCATCTCTTTGACTTTGTGTTGCTGCTTGCAGAAAAAAAGAAATCATGTGAATCTCTTTTGTTCTGTGTTGCATAGCAGTGATGTGAATGGCAAGTCATTTTTTAAGATCAAGAGAAACTGAGTGACAATTAATGCTTCAGTTTCAGTTTCATGCATTCTGTGCATGCATTGTTTCACCAGGATTCACTGTCTTGTCATTTCAGACCTGGACCACTCCTATTTGACATGCAGGATAACCTCAGGTGCCTCTCCAGTCAGGTGTTGCCCATTCCCTCATTAACTTCCTATATATATAAGCATACTGGATTACTTCCACTTGCATTCTTCCAAACTGCCTTCTCTTGCCATCCAGTCTTTTTGTTCTAATGTGTCTCTCAGCGGTTTTTGACCTCCTGCTTGTTTTTGGACTCGGACTCGGACTCAGGCTTGTTTTTGCTTGGTGTTCCTGCCTGTTACCAATCACTGCCAGTCTGCTGACTTTGCTCCTTGCATCTTCTTGCTATTGCCTGCAATACCTTTGAGTAAAAGGGAATTGTTGAACTGTTCCTCTGTGTCTCAGAGTCATGCAATTAAGTCTGGTGCTGTGCTGTGTTTCTGAGCCTTGACACTGCAGTGCATTTTAGCCACAATGTCCACACATAGGGTTGAGAATTTAGCAGCAGAAGGTTATTTTTAAAATTGATAAAAATGAAAAACACAAAATATTTTTTAAAAGAAAGCTTGATCGAGCTGGCAAGTGTATTTGTTTTCCTGATGTGTGCTGTGTAAAATTAAGATCATTAGAAATTTATTTCCAAATAAGTGCTGATAGCTGTGGCACTACTGTGCTGACAATTCCTTTACACTGCTCAGAAAAAGGAGGTGCAGAATGCTGGAGTGATGATAGATAGATGTGGCCACTGACTTCTGTTCAGTGCGGCCTTTGACCTCTACCCTGCCTCCCTGTCTGTAGCCGTTCGACAGCAGCAGTCTGAGGTCTGGTCACTGCAGTGATGATGAATGATGGCCACTACTGCGTGCACAAAGTAAACTATGTGTTTAAGGCCTCAGATGTAACAAACACATGCACAGACACCATCAAGACACACAGATATAAACACACACTTGACTTTCTGGTGCAGGCTATGAAGTTGTTGGTGGTAGAGAGGTCAGGTCTAAGGGTGAGTGGGTGCTCGAGGATTAGCTCACAGACAGCCAGCCTGTCCCTGAACCCTCAGACCTCCCACTGTGACCTGCTGACCCCACAGCATAGCACCCTCCAGGACACTGATAAAACTTCAGAGCTCCACACTGCAAGATCACCAGAGCGGCAGATTCAAGAATCTTTTATTTAGACTAAAAGGCCACTTTGTTACCACCCCATTATTCAGTCTGTTGTGTTCGAGCCTCGGGCGCTACATCGAATTCCAACACCCAACTAATCAAGGGCTCTAATAAATATTGGTTAACTGTGTGTTTACAGCTAGCTGATGGTGTCAGGGTGTCAGGGGGGTCTTAAAGTTTTGAAGGCATGGGCTTGATGCTTATTAGGCACAGTGCATTTTGAAGTACAACACCCAGAGACTCAAATTAGTCTGACCAGTTTGTTAGAAGACTGCTCTGAAGTTTTGCTTTGGTGTGATCAGTCCTGGGTGAATTCTTAAGTTCAACACTCAAATGCAAGATTCAAGGAAGCGTCTTGAACCGTACAATTTAGTATATTAGGGGACAGCTTACATGTTCTGAGAATATGATTTTAAAAGGCTCAGTGAATTTTGAAGTACAACATGCAAAGTGAAGCTTTACGTTCAGTATCGGGAGCATCAAAACCTGCTGTGGCTAGTCAAACTCCCTTTAACGGAAGAAATCTCCAGCAGAACCAGGCTCAGGATGGTCCGGTTGCCTCGAACCAAAATAGGCAAGTAGAGTTGAGTCAAGTCAGTAGCATGCAGTGGAAAAGCGCAATTTGACAAGTCAGTCTATCCAGGTTGAACATGCCCTTCTGAAAATTGCAAAATCAGATTTGCATCATGAAAATATCAATAAATACAATATAATAAAAAGAATGTATTTCAACAGTTCTTTCAAAGTCACTAAAATACTGGTCCATACTTTCTTGGTATAGTCTGACATGTACCCTCTTGGGAAGGCATCAGGAATGTGTATGTGTGTGTATCAGTGTCTGTCTCGGATCAGTGTATTCTGTGCAGAGATAAACTATCTCACAAATCCTAATAGCAGCTCTACAGCCCATTAGTGAGCCATAATTAGTGAACTTCTTAAATTAGTGAACAAGTGAACACAGCACTTGCCTTCCTTTATCATCCTATCATTCTGGTCCTTACACTGTCACTCCTTCGTCAGCCCACACAGTCGGGTCTCTGCTGACAGTGGTTAAGAGGACAACAGCAGCTCTCAAACACAAAATAATGTCATAAGTTGAGTGAAAGATTTGCTAAATGTCAAAGTTACAATCAGAGGCAGATACCTGCTGTGTGATTGAGACAATGCAGTTTACAAAAATCCAGCTCAGTTTACACTGACTGACTGTAATGCTGGAATTTTAAGTCGGGATAAAATGTTTGTGACTTAAATGACCCAGGACATTCAAAAAGAAAAGGTATGTAGGATTTTAAGTTGTGTTGTCAGCGTTGTCAGCAGCTCAGTCAAGATCTGGTTCTGGTCTTTTGAAGGACTCAGCTCCTCTGCTTGTCTTATCTGAGCGTGCTCTGAGTGGTATGTAACGCTAACAGTGACAGCCTGCTGTCCTCTCAGCCTTTCCCAGGGAGGAGGGGGTAGTGGACTGGGCAGGTCTGGATCACTTTGACTGTGTGTGCGACGACTGTGAGAGTGAAAGTGTCTGAACGTTTAAGTAGGAAAGCGAAAGCTGATTGTGTGAGTCGGCCCACGTGTGTTTATTTTTGAGTCTAAGTGCGTGAGTTTCTAGAGTATGTGATGTCTCTGTTGCTGTCACATCTGTGTGTGTTTCTGCACATTTGCTCTGTTGTATTTGTCTCGTGTGTGTGTGTGCATATACATTTGTGGGAAAATGTTTCTTCGACTGGAGGGACATTTTGGTCGGTGCACACAGTTTCAAAGGGCTGTTTGAGGGTAAAGGTTTTATTATTAGCACAGACCCTTTACTGCATGTGGTCTCAGTTCACTGCACAAACTCTGGAGTGGTTTGTTTGTGGTAAGAATATGATCCGACCATGATCCATCCCTCAAGCAGATTTTGATAAATGTGTAGCTGGCAGTATGTCTTCTTAACAAAGGGTGAAGTGATATTGTATTTAAAATATGTTCTTTAAAGTGTATTCATCATTCTGCTGGAAGAGTTTTTATATTGCCCTGAGAATTACCACAGTCATGAGCCAATGCCACTTATTAAGTTGTTCCAACCTTTCTCATAGGTACAGAACGGGAAAACGAATGATGTGGTTCAGAGCAAACAAACTATAGGTTTGAAGACACCCTAACACAATGCAGCATTGCAGCGACAAAGGCTGTAACCTTTTCTGCAACACAATGGAACATAATCTGTCAAGGCATTGCACTGGCCAGTGCACAATTACGGTGAATAACTTCGTAATGTGAATGCTGTATTCCTGCTGTTCAACATTATTGCAACCATACACAACAAGAAAAACCGTCACAACCATGGCGAGTGTTACCAACACCTATGCTGTGTTTTGGCATCTAATACACATTTAAACACACGTCAGTATGTTAAACAACACACATGTTAAATTTCAATGTTTTCACATAGAGCAAATGTCTGTCTGAATATGGCCTTATGGTTTATTTATTATTTTTAATTAGGTTTGGATTAGGGTAAGTTTAGGCATTTGCGGTTAGGGTGGGAAGTATGAACGATGCATTATGCTATATTATAGGTTAGTGGTCTTGTAGACTCTGTTGAAACTCTGACTAAAAGCTAAGCTGAACTAGAGTCAGAAAAGAGAAGGTTGGAGGGAGGGAAGTTGATTGTTTACTGTTCCACAATGACACTGTAGCATGGTAAAAAAAAAAAAAAGTACTGTGGTCATGTACTGGAATTTCATGGAACACCATATGCTAAATATTGAAGAAGAAAAATGTATAAAATTAATTAAATGCCTTAGAGGCAACATAGAGTATAGAAAGACATGTGTGGGAATGGTGGTCCATACTGGGATGACTGGGATGGTGTTGACAGTGCTTTGCTCTTTCCATATTTGTACATGGTTTCTGTGTCAAGGTGCAGCCAAGGAGCTGAGAGATAAGGATAATGTCTGGATGGTGTGTGTGTGTGTAACAGTGTAAATGTCTGTGTGTTCACACAGGCGTTTTTGTTGTGTGTATCTTTCATTTCTCATCTGTCATTTGTGTCTCTACTGAACCATAACCTCAAAATCAGAGCTCTTAACCTTAATGCACTTTTTCTTATATAGAAACTGCATAAATGCATGTTTATTGGCCAATAAGGTGACAGAGCTGCAGCTTGTCATGTTGCTCTGTCAGTCTTGATTTCATTATCAGACTGGATAAAAGACACCAGGAGATGCAGAGAAAAAGGAGACAAGAACAAGTGATTACTGTGGCAACAACAAGGGATGGGAAAAATAGTGGGGCTTAGAGTACTTTAATTACTAGGTTATTTCATTGACAAATATGCCAAATATAATATACAAATATATACAGTCTGGTTTTATACATTACATAAAACTAGACTGTATCATATTTACAAAGATGAGGCAGAAGAATATTGGAGACACACTTCAATAATGCAGTCCAGTACTGTACAACACTTCAGTACCTCAACCTCAACAATCCACATATAGTTAAATTAGCACCTGTAAGAACATTTTAACCGAAATTTACTTTGCAATAATCAAGTAAAACATGTGGAAGAGCTGTTGTATATTATATATTTGTTCTTCTTCTTTTTCTTCATCTTCTTTCAGTAGCTCTTTTTAGGGGTCATCTGCCTCCATCTCACCCTATCCCTAGTATCCTGCTCTGTCACACCAGCCTATTGTATATTTGTATGTTATTGTATGTATGCATGTATATTATTTAAATGAGAAGCAGGTGCATCATGATTTTATTTTATTAGCAACAGTCAACCTCATACTTTGGAAAATAATGCATAAAAAAATAATGAAAATATGGCACAGTAATGTTTCTGTCTACTCATCTCTTCATTGATTTGATGTGATCATCAGCTTCTATTTTGCTCTCTTCAGCAGACGCATGCATAATTTACATCATGATTTATTGCTAAGTATGTTTCCATTGCACATTTTTGCAACTTTTACCTTCAGTGCAAAATTGATTTTTTTGTGATATTTTAACTTTTGGAAACTTCTGTGTTTTAATGTGCAAATTGAAAATGAACATCAAATCATGTAGATGGAAAACCACCTACTGAGTACTACCTAAATAGACTAAATGAAATAAATATATTAATAGAAACAGAAATATAGATACATTTTAAATATATTTTATTTAGTAGAGAAAATAAAATATATAAAATAGAGTAGGGCCTAAATATAGACAGCAAACACACTGAGACACTGCTAAAAATCAAAGACAAGGTGGCAAGGTTGTGATTCACATGTTGAAAAAATGTAAACAGACCTCACAAACACACACAAACATACACTGACAGTTTTTAGTTGGTAATTAGGGTCTACGGGAACTGGTCGTTAATGGCGGAGATGGATTCTGGTTAACTTATTTACCCATCAGACCCTGCTTCCTGAAGCCTCAACCCAGTTTTTTTTTTAGTTTTTAAAAGCTATCTTAGAGTGATAAGCCTCCAGTTTTCTCTCCCTTGGGATGGATGATGCTGTTGTCATGGCAATCTTAAGACAACACACCATCTCCAGACACACTTCCCCTTTTTTTGGTCCAGTGATGTCATTTGAAGCACGGAGACAGACAGGGGCCACAGCGAGACACAATCATAAAACGCACACTTATCAGGATTTTTAGAGACATGGAGGACATGGGTGTTTTTGGTTGGAGGTGGGGGGGACTGATAAGGGGGTCCAGGGACCGTGAGTGGCGGGAGCAAGGAGGGTGTCATCCCCCCACACTGAGGGCTGACAGGAGAGAGACAGAGAGCATACAGTGAATAGATGCTGATTCTATCTGGATTCTACTATGATGCAAATTTGACTGATTCCTTGAGTGTTTTTCTCACTGTGAATCCTTGTATCTGTTTTGTGACATCCTAAATGTTACTCAACCTACACAAAGATGTTTGTGTTTCAGTCTAGCTGGGTGGACAGTTCTTAATACGACAGTACATAAAGAGCAGTAATGCATATTGGGAGTCATAGTTAACTTCTCAGCTTACATATTATGCACACAGGCCTCTACCTTTAACTTAAAAAAAACATATATTTTTATATGTATGTATATGTTTGAGATATTTTGTAATGATTGTAATGATTTTTATGGTAGCAATTCCTCCACGAGTGAGTCACCACTTATTGTCTCTAGGAGAAAATGCAAATCTCTCAAACTTTGCAACTCTGTGTGTTGTCCAGTGTGTGCATTCTCTTCCTTGTGCGTGCATGTGTGGATTTTCTTTAAATTTAATTAAAGTGTGCAGGAATAAAACACAAGTGACACTTAATGCACTGAAATAAGAAACGGGCTGTTGCGATAATTTAATTTTCACAAAACAGAAACTAAAAAAAGAACCACAGAGAAAAGGTATCAGCATCTCAGTCTTACGTCCTTAGTACTTTAATAATGAAGAAATATACCCCACAATGCCCCTCCTATATCCAGTACATATACCCTTAAGTCAAGTCAGATTAAACACTAAAGCAATGAAGCAAAACTAAAAATAAATAAACCAAAGGTTTTGACAAGACCAGACACTGTGATGTGTATGGGAGGAGGCATATATGGCAGTGGCGGCTCATCAATAGAGGGCGCTGGGGCACCGCCCCACCTGTCTCACAAGAAGAAGTAGAAGAAGATAGGAATCACATAAAATATATATTTTTTTAAACATGAAAATTTAAATGAACGATCTATACATTATACAGACCGTGAGTACTGTGTATAATCTGCATTCAAGTGTAGTTTAAAAATGTTCTCTCACTCGTGACGTCTATAGTAAAGATTTTTGCGCCCCAAAGTCACTTACTGCGACTGAACGGTTGTGTGACGTATTTCCTGTTCCTTTGGGACGCAAAAATCTTTACCATAGACCTACGCTATAACTGGTGCATGCGCACTGGAACCCCCTCCAACACAAAGTAAATGGTCTGCACTTATATAGTGCTTTTCTACCTATACTGGTACTCAAAGCGCTTTACACTGCTTCTCATTCACCCATTCACACACACACTGCTATGCAGCTGACCTGACACACCGGGGGCAACTTGGGGTTCAGTGTCTTGCCCAAGGATACTTCGACATATGACTGGAGGAGCCGGGAATCAAACCACTGATCTCACAATTGGCAGACGACTGCTCTACCTCCTGAGCCACAGCCGCCCCTGTAGTATAGTATAGGAGAACCTTGGGGTGCAAAATTTTGCACCCAAAGCCCGCCCACAAGACTGACGTCACAGCTCCAGACCAGGAAATTCAAACGGAAATTCACCACGGCACTTGGTTTTTGTTTAGTCAGTCGGAGGAGCATTTTTTTTTGTCATGGATAATATAAATTCAGTTGCTAAAAACTGAACCGTTCCACAGAAGAACCCCACAGGAAAAGATTCTGAGCAGCCGGACATCAGAATCAAACAACTAACACAGGACAGAGGGAGAAATTCAACCCTGTCTCCTAAAAATTACGTTCGTATAGGAGGAATCTGCAATCCCGATTACGTTTTCTCTTAACGTAATGATCATTATGTTCACAGTTAGCGTAAATGACAAGTCGCAAATACGTTGATACTGAACGTATTAATGAAGTGTTCACAGGTAACGTATTTTTGTCCGCCAAAATATCCGATCTACAACATTTGGTTTTCTGTCGGCTAAAATATCCAACGTTACATTTCAACATCCAGACATTTGAGTGTAGCGATATTAAAGTGTTTTATGGTCGGGATCAGGCTGGTCTGAGAAGAAGTCCTGGCTAACTGTCCTAAGACCGGCGCTTTGTTTTGTTTCCCTACCTCCTCTGTCAGCTGCCAGGAACAGAACGTATTACGGATTTAATAATAATAATAATTTTCATGATAAAGCGACAAAGCATTAACAGACTAGGAGCTACATGGAAAATGCTATGTGTCATGTTATGTTTGGCAATGTGAAAACTGTATCGCTACGCAGCTTAATGAAGGCTACAGGATAGGACATAATGAGGTGACATAATGAGGAGGGTGACAAAAACCGACACATTTTGATTTAGTTTGTAATATGCTGACTTATGTGTGACACAGTGGTGCAGTAGTTACTGTACCATTAGTACAAATCATGCACAGCAGAGTAACCACAAACATATAGCTGCCAGACCACATTACCAGGTGTTAATTTCTGAAAATAAAGTGTGCTGTATGTACAATTTCTTTAAATATAATAATGTTCTTTATTTATGTAATTACTAAGGCTTTCACAAAAAACAAATATAAAACAACTGCACAACAATGTGCAAAACTTTGCTGAATTTAATTAGAGCAGGTGTCTCCATTTCAGGCCTCTCCTGTTGGATCGTAGCTCTTAAAATACTAATTATTGTTAACACTCAGTTGGGGTCTGCAGAGGTCAGTTATCTGCTTTCCTGTGGATGATAAAACTGTGTAACGCCTGTGAACAGCAGTTCCTGTAACAGACCTGCCGAAGGAGATCTGCTGTTTATCTCGCTGATAGTCCAGACTCCAGGAAACAAGTGTTGAGAACAGCAGCGTCCTATTCGGTCACTTCACACACACTCACCCACACGCACACATGCGTGCACAGAGGACAGTGATGCTACATGTGATGAGCAACAAGGAGGCCGTTGATTGAAAACATCTCATCACAGTCCCCGTGTCTGTGGTTGGTCTGGGGAACAAAGCGATCCACAAGGATACTAAAGAAGGTTTAAATAATAACAAAAAGACGAGGAAAGTATAAAAACACATCTGAATCCTGCTATTTGCTCCTGTTACTTGCTCTCTTCATAAGTGCAGGAACCTGGGGATTTTGTGTAAAGTATGTCCTATGTGTACTGTGACAAATACTGGTGAAGTGTGAAATCTGTGAATGAAAACGGGGTTAGTGATTCAATAGGAACGTTGATGAAATTCTCTTCCATGATTTCCTGAGAAAAAAGGCAAAATATCCTGAGAAATTATGATTTAAAAATCAAGGGAGCAGTCAACCAAAACGTGTCACCTAAAATGTCTGGTCAGAAGGTGACAGAGCAAAACTCATCTATCCAAATGTCTGTTTCCAGTTGGTAAAATATTAACAGCCACATAGTTACACAAGTCACAATCACTCTTTGACCTGCATGGCTTTGATAGCAACATAACCATCTTCACCCTGCAGCAGACGTTGAATAAAACTGTTATGCATAGGCCTTTGCAGACTCTTCCATTTGGACTGTTAAAGGTGAACACTATCAAAATAGCTTGTTAGTCATGGCAGGAACGTGTGCATCAAAGTTTAATTTGATGAAGTGATGAATTGATCAAATTGTTGTTTTAAATGCTGATGTGATCAGGCCTTATGAAATAAAATGATAAACTGTGCTTAAAGTATTGAAAGTATCTGAATCACTCTGCATCAAATCATCGAGTAATTGACGTGTAAAATGGGTCTTTGGGTCAAAACAATGGCAGAACTGAAGGAGAGGGACGTGGCAGTAGAGGAAGTGAGAAGAAGGGAAAATGAGAAACAGTAGTGACTCTGTCTGTAGTCTGAGTGTCTGTCCATCCTGAAGGTGGAAACAGGGTTGTGTGTTTTTCCCACAATGGTGATAGAGCTATCTGTGTCGGTCCCAGTCATCCTGGCAGTGCCCTCCTCCACCTCCACCTCAGCCCTGCACAGCTTACAGGCTGTCCTCAGGAGGAGCCAGCCAATAAAGATAAGCTCGACGGAGGAGCCAGCCAATAAAAGATAAGCCTGCAGGGAGCCAGCCAATAAAAGATAAGACCTGGGGCATGTCTGTGACTTCCTCACTGATCTTCCTTCGGCAGATACGAGGCACCACGCTGATATGGCTGGCGTCTCAGTGGCATCCACAGAGAAACCAAACACACACAGCATCCATAGCAACATTCAAGCAAATAACGGCTTTATAACAGAGTCCATTAGGACAAATGACGTCCAGCCATTACATGTGATTTCAAACAAGCGCACAGCTTAATCAGTGTCTGTTGTAAATACAGATTATATTCTACAAAGCTGCTTCCTGGTTCTACTGTACAACATTAGCACACTCAGTTTTCCTGAATGTGCCAGTGGATTGATGTTGACCCCTGAACAGTTGAAGTGCAGCGTGGTGCCCTGCTCAAAGTCATGTTGACAAGCAGGAGGACAACATCACTAAAGTATCTGCCCACACCAGACTCAAGTCACAAAGTAGTGATATCACAAATGTGTGTATGTGGCAAATATAATGTTTGTTCGTGCAAACTTTATTAGATTTCCCAAATGGTTTAAAAAAATCTTCCTAGTCCTTTAAAGGCCCCCTCTTGTTAAAGGTGTTTTCAGGCATCTGCAGCTGTACTGAAGGGGCTATTTTACAGGTATCTTTCATGCTAACACTTTGCTGATTGATTAAATTAATGAAAATGTGTTAAAAAAAATAATATAACAAATATATCTCATGTTGAAAATCGCAGTCTGTAGTTGGATGCAGGATGTAGTAAATTTGGTGACATTTGCCGGTTCTTGCTCCACCTACAATAATCTGAACATGTAGAGGAACACAGCCTATGAGCCGCAACATCAAACCACCTGCCAAGTGCTGTATAGATCCCCCTCTGTCACCAGAGCAGCTCTGCCTTGTTGAGGCATGAACACCACAAGACCTGTGAAGGTGTCATTGAGGATGTGGCACCAAGACATCAGCAGCATATTCTTTAAGTCTTTTTGCAAGGTGGGGCCTCCAAGGATCGGACTCCCAGAGTGCATCCTGGTGCCATCTCTTATTCAGATCAGTGCACACGCACCATGCAATTTGGCCCTTGTCAAAATCACTCAGATCCTTTCGCTTGCTCATTTTTTCTGCTTCCGACACATCACCTGACTGAGAGTGACTGTTGTAGTTAAAAATAAATGATTGACAATTTGATCAATACTGCATCAAACGTTTAGCTAACTAATAAAAATATCATTTACTGGTCTAGACAGAATAATTGATTTTGGACACAGGCAAGCGTTCAATTTATTTTACTTCATTATACATGCACAGTGATTGTGAAAATTATGTAAATAAAAGTTTTTGTGTTTATAGAGCCTGTTATGGGTCCCACAGAAGCTTTTGCTGATTACACCAGCATCCCCACCCTGTGTCTCCATCACTTTATCCACTCAGTCCATCAGTATCCAGATCTCTGACATTTCCGCTCTCATGTTCCTCTTAAATGTTGGTGCTGCTGAGCTGAACAGATCACCAAGATATTCTAGATTGATCAGACGAATAACAGAGTCCTTTTATTTTATTTTTTTACGTCATTTATAGCCATTACTTAGACTTGCTGTGGTTGTACAGTATGTCTCATCTGAAAAGACAACCTGGCAAAGGAATCTGCAGCACATTTGATAATCTGACAAATGTTTAATGAAGGCATTTTTCAGAGTGGTTCATTTTTTTCTAATGGCCACTAATGGGCAGTATACATCGGACATTGGCACATGAAGACAGAGATAAAGTGTGACTCCTGCTCTGTCTCACACACACACACACACACAAACACACCTCCCTCCACCCTAACAGCACCCTCAGCGAGCCCCCCTGTACTGTAGTCGCTAATGACGGACAGCTGAAGGCACACTCCTGGGGCGGCAATCAAATTTGCAGGCCTGTAATTGGATTACGCCGGGCAGGGGGGAGGGCTTTTATCTCTCCCTCTCTCTCTTTCTTGTTTGTGCTCTCGTCTGCGGGTGAATGATGGACAAAAGAGCGGCCTGTCAACGTCAACTCCAGGCTGACAGTGTGTGTGTCTGTGTGTGTGTACTGATTGCTTAGGGGTTTGGAGCCAGCAACGACGGCTGCTGAGTGTATTGACATGACTTTCCTTGTGAGTGTTTTTGGTTTTATGTGTGTGTGATACTTAAAAAGATCTGTTTGCAGACATATGCGTCTTTGCGGTTGTGTGTGTGTCTCTCAGTGTGTGTATGTCAGTTTGAGGCAGGCAAAGAGCTAAATATCACTTAGCTCATTGCCTCGTCTCTGTTGCCTTTTCACCAGGGCTCAACACCAGGGCGACACAAAGGCCTCTGTCTCCCGGCCAAGTCTCCTGCAGCAAAAAGAGAAGATGACAAATCACAGACACAATAGGGTGAACAGTCGCTGTAGAGGCTCTGTTGATTGAAAATGCTGCTCAAGATGTTTTTTAAAGGGAAGAAGGTGGGCGTTTATCCAGCAAATTCATGTCCTTCTTGAACAGTGGAGAGTGAGAAATGGTGAGCGACAGTAAACCCAAGGCAGTAAAAAGACCTGTGGAGAATGATTGAAATGTTATCACCCCATTAAATAGCTGTTACTCTATCAGTTGTTATCATGCTCATAATTATGCTTCATCGGGGGCGAGCTGTACCTACCAGTAGACCAGAAGGTGTATATCATCCATAAGTGTAATAATTAGGCAACGTCTAGTGGCCATAGTAAGAATGACAGGTGCACAGGTGACTTTTTAAAAGTAGGACCACATACGACAGAGGTCCCTGTGGGCGACAAACCACAGGAATTTGAAACAAGAGACAAAGTTGTTTGTGCTTAAACCCAAACCAAATTACTTTTGTTCCTAACATGCTCTGCATTTGTAACCCTAACAGCAAAGGTCTGGTGCATGATATAAAGCCTACTGAGTTGATTAGAAAGTGGTGCAGGGTCCTATTTAACATGTGATTAACATGTAAATGTGTTTCTCCTTTGCTTTTTTTAAAGGATATTTCCCACTAAATGTAACTCCTAATGATATACACATGTAAAATGTTAAAGTTTTAAGGATAAAATTTTCTTTCAACACTAGAAAGTGAGAAGCATCTTAGCCACCAGTCTGTTACCGAATCTGTTCATATTGGCTGCTTTGATTATAACATGTCAGCCTGTTAAACACACACACACACACACACACACACACACACACTTAACAATCTTTTTTTTTTTTTTCAAATGAATGTTAACCACGACCCTGGTTAGACAGGAGAGTGGCAGAGGGTCCAATCATCAAATGGTGCAATTAACTCACCACCACTGACACAGACCCCTCCTCCCAGCGTAACTTGTGTGTCCTACTGTCAACATGACAGTAATGATGACGTCTGAACACACTCACTTACACACACACACACACACACACACACAGTACATTTATAATGCAACAATGGAAATACACATGACACAACCACTCAGTCACCTGCAGTCATGGATTATGCCCTTTTGCCACTTGAACATCTGGACCTGCTGTGTGTGTGCATGTGTGTGTGTTTCTATGGTTGTGTGGACAAAAGAACACAATCAAAACTCACTCCACAGCTCCTCTCAGCTCTACAGAGTGTGTTATCATCTTATAGCTCACTGTGTAGGATTTAGAGCCACAGAAGAACGATGTTTTCTGGGAAGAAGCAGTCATGAATTCACTGTGCACCTCATGATTATCACTAAACAGCAGACACAGAAAGACTAGCTAAGCATGTAGCCCTAATCTTTACATAAACTTTGTATACCTTGATATTACCCCACTATTACCATATTTTTACCGAGATGTAAAGTACAGTGCTACCAAAATGTTTGAGAACCGCTGCACTAGACTTGCTATTTCTAGATCACATTAAAACATGACATGAATGTGTGATCTCTGTATTGTGATGCTGGGATCTGGATGACAGCAATTGACTGACAGCAGCCACGCTTGTCACCCATCATGCTGTCAGTGGCTCTGGAGACGCCCCGCGTGGGAACGTTCTGGAAAAGCACGCCCCTATCAGCACTTTCACACCAGAGTCCTGTCACCTTCCTCAGCCGACACCAGCGAAGCAGCGCCATGGTGTGAAACAGACCCGCTCATGTCGCTGGTTGATTGAAGGCTGCAGGGATCCGGACCCTCATCCAGGAAACATCCACAAATAGGGAACGATAAACACTCGTATATTAGTAATTAGGACCAAGCTGTGATTCAACAAACTAAAAGTAAATTAAAAATTTTCATCTGCTGTTGCTCTGTCTCTGGAGGTCAGTCTAGCTTATCCATCCACACATCTCCATCAATGAAATACAGTTGAGTTTTATTGACTTTTTGGTGGCAGTTTTCCTTCTCTGAATCACATCTAAGGTTAGAGGGTGTTTTATGTTAAACAGATTTCTTTTGGAGGAAAAGAAATGAGTGATTTTGGGACTTGATCTTCAAACAGTATGTGCTCACTGAGAACAATGCTTTCTTTTTCAGGAGAACCTGGTCCACACCCACTGAAACTAAACTACAACAATGCCTTCTTCAAGGGCACCTTGACTGTGTCACTCTCAACTCACAATATTTTGTCTCTTACAGGACAAAACTGTTTTGACAATAACCCCCAGGAGACTTCTTCTAAGCAATATATGTGGAACCCCAACCTGAATACACCTAAGTTCCCTTTAATCAAAGCCTTCATCGTAAAACTTTTTGTCCAAACATATGAGGTAATGCTCATAATTTGACTGTTCATTTAAGAAAATCGTGTATATAAAGTTAAGCAACTAAACTGACGTCAAACAAAGATAAGGATTAATGGCAAGTAAATCAGCTGGTGTGGTTAGATATACTTTGTGTTGTGAAGAAACCATGGCAACAACAAAATATGTGTGCTGTGATAGACAGTCGTTAAATACAGTCGAAAACAGAAGCTTTGTCAGGTCAAAATCTTGGCCGAAAATATAGGGCAAAGGAGAGAAACCATCTAAGTGACTGTTTGGACGTCTGTATTAAGATTTTCGTGCGCTTTTGTGTTCATGTTATGTTCCTGTTTACGTGTGTTTTGTGTTTGTGCGTGTGTTGTTGTTGTGTGTGAATGGCAGACCGCAGACAGGGTGTCTGGATGTTGTTGAGAACTTCCAGAGCCATTCAGCAGAGTGCCTGTCCCTCAACCACGCCGGCTCTGAAACACACTCAGGACAAGTTAATCCTCCAGAGCTTGGCTTTATCTGCACCCACCCACAAACCCCCCAACTTCTTCACTCTTTCCCTCCCTCTCTCCATCTTTACTCTCCCTCCGTGGCTCTCGCCTCTGGATCACATGTTCCTCCTTCTTCGTCCCTCCCCTCCTGCTCTGTGATCGATCGCGCACTTTGCTAGCACTCGCTCAGCCCTCCATTTGTTTCTGGGCAGATTATAAACGCCTCCATTTCTCAAACTGTCCACATCCACTTCTTGCAGCAAACATCTTTATATAGTTAACAGAGTGTAGGTTTTCAACCTGTCCTCGTTAAGCTGCACATGCATGATGTGTGGACATAAGGACAACTGTTGATTGATTTCAACTATTATTAGCTATTGATTTAATAGATTTTATTTCTATTGGTTATTATGTTTGTTTATATCTGTGTTCAGTTGATGTGATTTCAAATAATTTTTGTTTTTCCTTGTTCATATTTAACGTTATCATGTTTTTACATCATGGCATGCCATGCTGTTTGTAAGGTGTGGAAAATGAGCCAATTATGGTATAGCACAACACAATTAGATGAAGAAAACAAAGGTGAGCACAGGGGAGAGTATGGAAAGTGTTTTCAAACCATATTTTTCAGTTTTGCAAGAGAAAAGACATCCTTAACTCTTGGGGGTCCAAGACATAACTGGCTGTTTTTGACTACTTGTGTTTTTTCCCCTTTTATTTCTCCTTAACAAACTGTGTTACATGCAGGTGTTTGGTCTCATTACTTTCAGCACAACCTCAGCTATGTGTATGTACAGCAAGGATTTTCATTCTAAAAAACACATTTTAGGCCATTTTGTCCAGAAAACACAAAAATCATAAACTCCTAGTGGTAAATTTTTTTTTGCATTTTTTATTGTGATAGGCACAAATATGCTCAACCAACCATTTCTACAATTGAAAATGTTATTCTAAATAGTAAATATCAAAGAATTATGAACAAATTTAGCAAACAACCAAGTTATATAGAATTATTTACATCAAAATCAGGGAAAATTTTAGGCGTCTTTTGCCAAATAACAATCAAACAATCAAAATAGCACATATAGAGTGTAAATAAATACAAAAGAATGCTGAATTTCCAACATAGTGTAAATATAGTAAAACAATAAAACTGTCCACTGTTTGTGCATGTTGGCCCACTGCAAACTTGTCTTACGATTTGCCAAACTTAGCAGTTTTTTTTTTTTTCTTGACAACTCTGCCCATGAGACACAGTGTCTGTGCCCACTGGTTTCTTTCTTGTTTTATTCAATGATGCAGCCAATTCAGGAGAAATGAGGCACCTGTTCGTCAAAGAGGACACTCGTAAGTATTTGTCTTCTTGGGCAGATTTGCACTAGGGCCTTGAGGATAACTTTTCTCTCTCAAGACAAGTATAGACTCATGAGTTTCTAAGGAAAACTGATTTTGTTTGGCCATTTTTAGTTCTAATTGACACTGAATATGACAGGTCACTCTCCCTATAGAGGAAGAGTCAAATATAAACTCAAATATTTTAAAATTTTAAGAACACCTGGGAGGACATGATCAATTTAAGAGGATCTACACTTGAATTTCTGAAAAAAAACAAACAGAGTTGCAAATCCTTCAAGTTTAACTGTTTGAAATGGTAATTGTCCAACACGTTTGTTAGTAACTGAAGAACCAATTGTGCCTTTCCTCAAAACACACTGTTTTGCAGATGCATGTTTTCCGTTGACTGATGACAGTGTATGGAAGAAGGATTGTCGGATTAGCAGAATGGCTCTTGTGCCTGCTCGAGGCTTATCCAAAGATGGGTCATATACAGTATGACCTGGTGACCTTGGACGGAGGGCGCTGTCTGTCAGTGCCAACCAGCTAGGATGCAGAGCTCAGCCACAGCCTCTCTCGCTCCGTCCCAGAACTAGATGCCTGAGGATTAAAGTGTGTGCTGAGAGGTGGATCTGTTTTGTTTCTCTGATGTGCTAAGTACTTGTGAGCAGCACAGTTATATGTTCTGGGAAAAACGTGTGTGTATTCATACAAGTTTGTGTGTGTAACTGTGAGTCTATTTGTCAGAGTTTGTGCATGTGTGGTTGACTGCATTAGGTATTTATACAGTGGTTTGACTATAAGTGCTTAGGAATTCTGTCAGTAATAAATACAATGAGGCTTAAGTGTGTGTAAACACATCTTCAGTACCAGACTGTGAGATGCTCTCCTGTGGATGGAGGGAGTTGGGAAACACAAGCAGTTTTAGTGCCACATACTGTATCTGTCTCTCTGGTGTTTTTTCTTTTAATGGATGAGAGAGAGAACCAATGATAAAACATTAATTAACATAATATTCAAACTCCAGTTTCCCATGACGATTTCCTGTTTGAGTCTCTGGTTCCTGACTTTATATATTAAGAAAGGCCAAATTACCAAAACATGAGCTGTAAGCATGCAGGAGAATTCTCAGTCTGGTCTGCATATGCTGTTGCAAGACTTTCAAGTGATGTTCCTTAATTTTTACTCTGCTTCCTGGATGGTGTTATGCAAAGCCGAGATGTTTAAACGGACCTCACTTTCTGCACAAAGTGCACAGTTGCATCCACTGGCTCGGGTTGGCAGTGAAGTTTTTCCCTTTTAAACCACATCAGGTGCTGTTTGTTGCTGGGTTATCAAAAATACATGGAAGAATAAAAAGATTAATAATATCAATAATAATTATTGTCCATTTAAAATCAATAAAACGGACATTCAGTTAGCATGATATAAGTCACTTTTAAATTTGGAATTCAAACTACTATTCAAATGTGGAAATAAATTAGATATTTCTTTAACAATTTCTAACTATTTGAAAAGTTAGTCAGAAATATCCTCTCTCAGATTCTGCTCAGCAAAAACTGACCATGTGTTTATCTGCTGAGATTTGCTAGCTGAAGCACCATCATCCAGTTCCTTTCTGCACAGCTGTACGCGCTCCACGGCTCCAGTATCATTTCCAGCGCTTCCCCTCGGGGCTGATACTAAATGTCGTGGCCCTGTTCAAAGCTTTTACTGAGTCAAGGTGCAAAGCGGGATCCTCTATTCTCGCTCAAATCCTCCCAAAGCTCTCTTCTCTTTCCCGGTCAGGCCTCTGGAGAGGAAGACCAGTTTCCACAGGTGCAGCCTAGAGAAGATGACAGCCTCTCTTCAGTGGGGCTTAGCTCCTCTTGTGTGGCTTTGAGGCTCTCAGCCAGTGGATTCCCTGGGGCCCTAGTTGCAGTTACACCCTCAACAACACAGGTACTGTTGTGTTGTCAACCGCACCATTTAGATCAGGAGAGATGAATGGGACACCCAGCAATTTGTGCCATAGATACAACAGATATTTTTCATGCTCCATAAAGTGAATGGATCATCAGATGCCAGCGGCCTTCTCCACGCATCCTTTCTTCAAAACTCTCGTCTGTTAACACCCCACCAACATGTGCTCGCTCACAAAGGAGGTGCGAACACTGAGGTATAACCTGAGAGATCAAAGGTATAATGGCTGTCAAGTGGTTTAAGTTGAGGCTTATCAATGACTTCTATGAACAGAGGCATTATTACACACTTAACCATGTCGTCTAGCTTTAATACACTCATGAAGGCCTGCATTAATCACACAGAATAACAGACTTCCTTACATAGGGCTAAAATCCCACAAAATAGATTTTTAGGTACTACAGAACGGAAAAATGTAAAGCAGAGAGGACAGATGCACAATCACCACCATGTGTCCGGCTAATACTAATAATAAATGGACCTTGAATTAAGATTGTTCTGCCAAACTGAAAAGGATCATTATGCCCAAGTCAAAGGCATAAGAGGTGAATTTACAGAAACCTACCTAGGTCACACAAAATACCAATCAATACATCTCTAAACAGCTTGATAGGACCGCCTGAGCTACTTCATCATGTAACACTACAAACACAGACTATGGAGGCTGGGTGGTCTGAGGAACACGAGGTCAGCATCTCCTAATTCACTCATAAAATCTGACACAAGCAAAACAACTGCTCGTAATGAACAGCATCCTATTTCCCCTGGCATGAATGTGCGAAAGTGTGAGAGGGCGTACACGTTGTTGTGTGGGTGTTTATAACAGCGATCAATTGTTGTGTTTGACGCCTGGTATTTTGTTTAGGAAGAGAAAGTTTCCTTGCCAATACCATGTTCTGAGCTGATGGCAGTTCCCACTCTGGAGCTTTTGTCCTAAACTTGACAGCTTCACATCCATCTAGACCCCAAAAACTCAAAGACAGTTTCAGAGCGCTGTGCTTGAGTCACTACTGTTTCTAACAGGAAACGCTGATTATCAACATCCTGTTAAATAAGGCTAGGTAGAACTCATACATACATAGGTGAAAAGACAGCACAGTGGGAGAAAGGCAGACACAACAGCACAAAGTGTATAAATTTAACAGATATTCAAATGTTCAGCTGTGAAAATTAATTGATTTCGACTTTTACAGGCCACTTCATGTTAGTTTCAGTTTTAATCAGACAGAAATACGAGTTTAAATGCTGCAAATGGAGGCATTGCTCTCTGTGAAGATTTCCCCTTTCACCCAGTCACTACTCTGTGCTAGTTCCCCTGTCTACAGCTTTTTGTCATGCACATACACACTTGTAAAAAGCCAGTTAGAAACCCAGTTATGCATACATACGGCAGAGAAAATTCATCAGGTAGAGATCTACCTTTAAAACCTTCTCCAACCCCCTACCCTGATTACGATAATCAGGTCTGTTAAGAAATCTGCTTATTTGATTAAGCTGATTGTAACCAGGTTACTTAAATGCATTTAATACAGTCTATGACATTTGCTAGCGAAATACATCGTTCTCAGGGGATAAATCTTTTGAGTTTCGTGGTCCTCTGACTTTTCCTCCACTGCCACCATGACTTTGAAGTTTCAGTTTTGCACTTCCAAGAACTGTCAGATGGATTTCATTTAGTACAGACATTCAAACGTTCTCACCACTGATGGAGCATCAGAGCGTGTCAGTGGTGCAAATGTTCAAGTAGTACAAAAAAACAAAACACTAAAGAGAGTTAAGGCTAATTAGGTGTTACCCTTAAGGTTATTATGATTATCCTTCTGCACAAGTAATAGTTGGACTGAAATTAGCTACCATCTGCAAAGCAAGTTAAATAACCTAAACACACCCTCTAATATACACTTACCAAACAACACATGAATGCTATTCTACTTTCTGTTTATGTCCTACATTTCTTTCATTTTTACTGTGCTGCTCTTTAGTTTCTTGTGTTATTGTGTCTGTTATCTGTGTTTAACATTACAGTTATTTTGTGTGAATATTTGTGATACCGTTGTGTGTCTTTGAACCCTTAATCACATCACTGCTGCTGTTTTCTCATCAGCATTCGAGGTAATTTTTAGAATATGAAACAAGCTTTCAGCACCTCTCAGTGACCTATACACTGGGAAATGAACTTAAAACACAGTAGACCATGTTACATTCAGATTCCTGTTGGAAAATAAAAACACTAAACCTTTATTTATGGATTTTCTGAAATCTCAGAGGAATGTCTCTGTGTGTGGTAGGGGGATATCGAACAATGTGAGGAATGCTAACAGACCGCTGGTCTTTATTTGGTCTGGCTCCGGCTCTTATCTGCTTCTGCGTCTCACAACCTAACCATGTGCTCGGTATCAACCAATCACAGCCTCGTTTAAACTGAGGGAGCCAATCCGAACGAAGGCAGAGCAAAAGCGGCATTAATCTTGTTTCCCTCTGAATGGGAAACATTCATAGACAATAATAATATGATCAAAAGAATTTAGTTTGAGATAAGATGATAAAGTGATGGATGCAAACACACCATCACTGTGGTTTGAGGCAGTCAGCATTTTGAAATTTCACAGAAGACATAACAGTAACAACCTGATGTGTTTGATACTATAACTCTATGTAGTGTCACAAGTAATTTATTACCATTGAATTTCATATCATTACATATGAAATGCCATCATAAATCATTACCTAATTTCTCCAAAAACAAACATTTGAAGTGAATTACTTTCTAGTGAGCTTACATGCACACTACTCACACTATTAATTACATTTTTTACCTACACCTGGAAAAATCTCCACAGAAAACACCAAACCCAAGTATTTCTACAGAAAATAGAGAAATATATCAAGTAAACACAACTCAAACAATCTATCTTACAATGCCCATACTCTGGGGTTACAATACATAATCAATGTTCTTAAACATTTGTCAACTATGTTTTCATGATCAAACAGATTAAAACATAAAGATAACTCTATTGCTGTTTTCATTGGTAGTTTTCTTTTATCCATTATGTTGCTGTAGGCTCATCTCAGTTCTGTTTTTTTTTTTTTATTATTTATTGTAGTATTAGAAATGTCCGCGATTATCTATCTATGCCCACTGACCCCTGTTCTCCAAACGTCTGTTCCTGCATTAATCACACAGAATAATAGGCTTCCTTACATAGTGTCATACTGTATATTCAATTTCTGCCTGTATGTTTCGTTTGTATTTTTATTTATTCATTTTTTAACTATGACAGTGTAGCCGCCTTTTCAGGCACTTGTGTCTTGACCAAGTACATGTGAAAAAGAGGAACAAGAGATCAAACTGCTGATCTTGAGATTAGTGGACGATTTGCTCTTTTTTCACTCACAGCACCTTCATTTTTTTCATTTCATGTGTGTGAGTGTGCAATGAAGCCAGCTTTGCACCTTTTTCCCCTCAGTCCCCAGAAACAGCATTTGATGACATCATCAGATAGGGCCAAGAGCTAATCTGGGTTTGTTGCCATTGAGCAGCAGCGGTGGCGGCAACATGGAGCCGCAGAGCCGCATGGCTGCTCAGGATCTGGCTCTCTGAGGCCATAGCAGTGTTTATGGAGCCGGGCTGGAGATTAGGATGGCTGTTCACACACACACACACACACACACACTCTGTCTCTCTCTGGGTTTCCACACTCAGACTCTCCTCTCAGATTTCTCACCATGAACACTCTCTGCTCCCCTACTTTTTTTTCAGGGGGTCCCCTTATCGAAGGCCTGGAGACTGGAGCAGTAACACTATCTACAGATGTGGGGAGGATGTGTGTGTGTGTGTGTGTGTGTGAGCAGCAGAAAGAGAGATTGAAGTGCTAGCGGCTGACATGAAAAGGGTCATGGCGTCAGATATGGCTGTTGCCAGCATCGTCATGCAACTCCAATGCAACCTAACAAGGCTTCAGGGGAGTAGTTCACTGTAGCCTTATCACATCACACAGGGCCGATATTCACTAATGCCGCTGAAACATGCTTGTTTCGGGTGGTGACCTCATATCGGCAAAATGTCTCAGCTTTTCAGGAACAGAGACAAAACATGTAAGAACGTGTAAAGAATTGCTGAAGTTTCAGCTGCAAGAGCTTCATGTGACAGAGAACCTGTGTGAAGGTCAAAGCAGAGCCCTACTAGACAGGTCATACATGTTTAGAGTGTCACATGGGGTTATGTACATATACAGTACATGACCACCAGTGTGTGTGTGTGTGTATCTGTCTGTGCATGTGTGTATGTGTTTGTGTGATAAGAAGCAGGATGATGGCGCCATGTTGATCCTCCTCTCAACAGTGCTGCAGCAGTTCCCACATCTTAATGAGTGTGTGGCGTTTGTGTGTGAGAGATTTTTTGGCCAAGTTAAATTTTATTTGTTTTAACATTTTTAACATTTTGGTAGTTTATGCCCAGATCTTTTATTGTTAGTGTGTAGTGTTATAATTCAGACACACACCCATCAGCTACAACTTTATAACCAACCAACCCCTTAAAGATAAAATCATATCTGTGATGTTTAAATACTGGAAAAGAAACAGCTTTACCTTAAAATGCTCTCTGCAGGCTGTGCTGTCCTAGACATCTCTCCATCCAGGATCTCACCCAGACTCTGGACTTTTTGCTTTTTCAACACAAATGCCACTGCAAACAACCAGTACAAACTGCTGGCTGCCGTCCATGTTGGTTTTGGTACAAGAATACGCGACCATTGGTGTTCTCACAGGTTTTGCAAGAAACCTGCAACTCCATCCTTCAGTGTGTTTTGCAGTTTTTTTTCTCAGTTGTAAGATTGATGCTAAAAAAAATCTGTTGGTCCCCTGTTTGTCCTAAGTTTTCATATAAAATTATTCCAGAACAGCTTTGGATCTATCACATTAAAAGGTATTTTCATACATGGGATATATAACATTAGTGCCTTCATCAATCTGTTAAAGCAACGGCTTTCTCTCATTCCGCTTTTGGTCACTTTTAGGCAGAGGTGGGTAGAGTAGACAAAAATTGTACTCAAGTAAGAGTAGCGTTACTTCAAAATAATATTACTCAAGTAAAAGTAAAAAGTAGTCATCCAAAAAATTACTCAAGAGTAAAAAAGTATTCGGTGAAAAGACTACTCAAGTAGTGAGTAACTGTTTGATCGTAGCGTCTGATTTATTTTTAAAATATGATGTAATCAGACAGACAAAAATATAAAATAATGTGCGAATTCTGGTATTTCTGAATAATAAAATAAAACTAGTAAAAATAAATAACATTTTTATTTAAAATGAAGGCACAAGAAACACAAATTTCCAAATCTCACTTTCTCACAGCATAACGTTTTTGAAACCAATACCTCCACTAGGTAACGTATATATCTGTTAACATTCACTACTGTGAAGATATCTGGAAGCTGAGTCCTGGCAACTGGATTTCTTTCTAGTTAGGTTGAAACGTTTCACTACTCATCAAGTAGCTTCAACCTAACAAAAAAGAAGTCCAGTTGCCATAAATTTGAATTATTGTGAAATATTGATTATAATTTCATTTGACATGTGTGGACTAGATTTTAATGTCTGAATTCATATAAACATTTCACAAGGTCTGCCAGTGAGATCACTATTTTGGATTTACTCTTTGAATAAAAGGACATTTTTAACAGTACAGAAAAAACTCAATAATATTTTGTGAAAAATCTTTCAAGTGGTGTAAATGACATCAAAACACTGTGTGAGCAATATGTAACTTGTTTATGGTTTTTGCTTAGATAATTTAGGTAATTGCTTTTATTTTGTAATTTCCTGTTAAAACGGAAGTTTTATTTTGAAATGACGGCCAACAATCGCGGTACACGGAACTTGACGCTAAAAAGTAAACAAGGGAGAAACGTAAAGGAGATAAAAAGGTGTTAAGTCAGACAAAACTCTGCTTATATTTAGCTTGTTATGATTTATATACGGTCCTACATGGTTTTAATTTGTTCTCTTGTCCTTTATTTGCTTTCTTCTATCTCTTACATTGGTTGGTTGGTTGGTTTGATAGCAAGTTATGTGCATTTGAAACAACAACAAACAACTGCGAAGTTCGTGAACGCCACAACTCTAGACGGCATCTCTCTGGTAGAATAAATGGTAAAAAGAAAAAAAAAGTAACGGGTCTTGTGTTGTCCAATGTAGCGGAGTAAGAAACGTTTCTTCTTCACAAATCTACTCAAGTAAAAGTAAAAAGTATGGTGCGTTAAAACTACTCTTAGAAGTACATATATTTCAAAAAGTTACATAAGTAAATGCAACGGAGTAAATGTAACTCGTTACTACCCACCTCTGCTTTTAGGTTAACGTTCCTCACATCCTCATTCAGACATATCCAGGACTGCGACAGACAAAGCCACGGTACGTGCGTAATATTAGCCACATGTGAGATTGAGGATCGGTTTTTAAATTCTAAACACATTAATAACAGACGGACACTCTGAGTTGAGACTTTAAAAATGAACTTATTTGGAGATTTATTTGGGTTTTCCTTTTGACACCTGCATCACAGACACTGTGGTGGCTAGGGCTACAGTCGGAAACAGACAGACTAAATGGTCTGTGCATTTTCTTGCAGTATGTATGTTTCACTGTTCATTTGAAATAGTCCCACAGCTCCCATGTTTTCTTCCTGACCGTAACCGGCCTCACTGCTCCAATTTATAAATACGTAGGTGTTCCTAAGTCTGACCTAAGACTGCTGTTGGGACCACGGTGCTAGTTTAAGCATTTAGTTATCATGGTTAAGGTTAGGGTAAGGGGCCATAGTAAGCATCATGTCAGTTAGTGTCCTCACAACTGTAGAAAGAAATGTGTTTTTGTGAACCTAGTCAGTGTGTGTGTGTCTGTGTGTGTGTCTGTTGTCTAAAGAGAGCAGCATTCTGATACTATTGTTAGTGAAATCTAATTTGTGTGTGTCGTATTGGGTCGGGGGTGAGGGGTTTGGGTACTGGGGGAGGTTTGTGTGTGAGAGTGTGTGCGTGTCTGCGCTTGACGTTTGTCTGGAGGACACAGTGCTGAGCTTAGGTCTTCAGCAGCCTCTTTCTCCATTAATGCTCCATTAGCCAAATTAGAGGCCTAATTGGGGAGGCGAGGAGAGCTCTGTGCTCTTAAAGGCAGTGCGTTCTGTAGGCGTGTCATTGTGTGCGTTTGTGTGTGTGAGTGTGTTTGTATTTACTGTAAAGGCAAACACTCATAGGGAAGGTTTCATTCAAAGAGGGGGGCTGTTATCAGCAGGGCCTGTGAGTGGATAAAGGTGGAGCATTGGATGAGAAATGTTGATCTCTTTGGTTGAATATTGGACGGATCAGAGTTCTGATGACAGTCCCCCCCCCGAAAGCCCCCAAGGACCTGGTGGCTGCCAATTTGATTAGCAGGTTATTAGCTAATTAGCTACCTACTTACTGTGCTTGTAGCCCTTAAGGCCTGGTGCCAGGTAAAGTGGAGATGACAGGGCAGGTGTGTAGTTAATCACATGTCTGTAGGGAAGGTGTGTGAGTGAGATTTTTTATTTTCCCTTCAAGGTATTTGTGTAACAATGTCATTCTCTTTTTTCCTTTTAACCCCAGAGATGGATAAGAGAATGTGTACAGTTACAAGTTACAGTTACAGTTCAGTTGACACTAACACTTCCATATGTGTTGGAATCATTCTTCCATATGTTTAATCTCTGCACTTGATACCTGACACTCTGTCTTTCTACACAAAAGCATCTGTATGACTACATCATTGGGTGCATGCCTGTGTGTGTGTGTATGTGTCTGTGTGTGTGAGTGTGTGTGTTCATAAGAAAAGCAACAATAAAGCCTCGATCCATGTGAAACTTCCCAGACCCAACTTCTCTGCTGAAAGTGCTCTAAAGTAGTCGGCAGGAACAGCCACTCCATGATAAACTGCAAATGACTGAGAGTTAGCTTAACCTAATCCCCTCTTGCAGGAGGCCTTTGGGTCACTGCAGCAAACTAACAGCTCTGTATAGTCCTGAGATCTCCACACCTCTGCACTTATCAAAGACTCATATATCACACAGTCTCTCAGAACCCCACTGACTATGCCTGGCTCCACAAATTGGTGCTCACAGAAAGAGTGAAAACAGATTGGCGTGTAACACTTATTATCTGCTTAGCTGCAAGTTGGTAAAATAAAAAATTAAAAGTTTTTAATTAAAGGTGCATAAATAGCGCTAACATTAAATTCAAAATCATTCCACTCTGCTCCACCCAGCCATCTCTCTCCCTTTTCTGCTATGTTTGTCTGCTATGCTCTGCATCAGGCTTCAGGTAATAATCATTACAAATAACAATAAATAAGAAGCTGCAAAACTTAGTGATCAAGCAGAAATAGTTTAAATTCTCTGATCGGTTACAAGGGAGAACCACACTCAAAAACTTTTTGAAGCAAATACCTTTGCACTAATACCAGGTTCGACTTCATGGGAGGCATCGACAGTACGTCTTTACAATAAGAAAAGTTTTAGAACGTATTTCTACTAACAAAAATATTTTTTAAAAAGTTAAATAATCTATGTTTATGTCACAAAATTGAGCTATAGTTTCATCCCAATCGTTTAGGGATATTTATATGAGAACTGAGATAATCATCTTCTGTGATTACAAATCAATTTTAAAAAGGCAACAATTTATAACTAAGTTAAGTATTTGTTTAATTACCAGTTAAACATTAAGTTTTCTCTTCGTTATATATAATTATTTACTTTATTGATCTTCATGGGAAAACTTGTTGAACAGTTGCACATGTAGGATGACACTACTAGAGAGGTTTGGTGTCTAACACCGCTCTCACAACACAATGTCTGCATGTAGGGGAGAGACGGAGTGAAAGGCAACACAGATGTTACCATTCCATCTCCTGATGTTTCTCCAGGCCAGTGAGGGTGATGAAGAGGGGCACAAAGATAGACTGCCTCTGGCTCAGGCTGGTGATGAGAAGATGGGAAGAGCTTGATCAGTCTCCACATAGATACAAACACCTGGTAAATATATTTTTCCAATGGAAAAAATCTTGTTGACCTAGTACAATTTAGACCCTCCATGTCTGCTGTGTGGAGGTTGTCAAAAAGCATCTTTGAAAATGCAGGAAATTATAACGTGAAGAAGAATGGAACATGGCAAATCAAGGCAACACAAAAATGTTACAGAGGCTGCAACTCTGAACATGCAGAAATGATGCTTCAGAGCTGAGCCCCAACATATAGTGACAATATCAGTGTGTAAAGTGACTCTGCATGGTGCATTCTATATTCCACAGGATTCCACTATCACATGTTCATAATAGAACATAAGAGGAAGAAAAAGCCATTTTAAACTGTGCAGCACACGAAGTTGAACTGTCTCTCTCCCTATTGTTGATTCACAGCTTGTTTACTGAGAAAACAAAGCAGCGTCCAGGTATTGTGCTGCGAGATCAGCACCGAGGATGCAGGAAAAGATGGATGATGGTCAGTTGTTTCTCCGCCCTCAGACACGTCTGAGGAACAGACAGTCAAAGTGTGTGGTCCTAACTTTGATATAAATTTGTAGAAAAAAAATCTGTTATCTAAAGTTTACCATTTAATGTGTGTCATTTAAATATAATGAATGAAATGGCCATAATAGGACAAATAACACACAAAATAGACACTAAAAAGTACATGATTTTTCCTTCTATTTCCACCACTTTGATAGGGTTTTCCCTTCAGTCACCTTTTCCACTGAGGCACTCATGGGTTATTCTTCACAGGTACAATTCCTCCTTTCACTCCTCAGTTAGTCAAAAAATGTCTGAGAAGGATTAATAGATCATTTTAATGCTTGTTTTATGTCTCTCTTGAGACGATAGAGGTACGTGATTTGCTTCTTGAAAAAAAAAAAACATTACTGGTCTCTTATTTTGAAAGACACAAAAAATAGTCACTCTTTCATGTCAGCCACAGCAGATTGGAGAATCCAGGACTATTAAACAATCTTGTGTCCCAACTCTCAACATCTTCCTCTATAAAGACAACCTGCTCAGTTGTGGTTTGCCCTTGGCTGAGCTGCTGTCCCCTGAAAACACTGTTGATTTCTAGCAGAACCAAAGACTCTGGCTAACTGGGTTACTGAGCCTGTAATTTGTAAGTAATAGAAGTTGTCCTGGATGAAGGCGCATAGATAAGGTCCAGGAAATGTTTTTAAATGGGGGAGGCTGTGGGGGGATCCTCTCCACTTCAATCCTGGTAAACGGGGACAAACAGGATTAAGTTGGAGGCAGAGGGTTGGGGAGAGGGCAAGCTTGCCTCAAGACTTTCAACAGCTCTGAGTGGATGATGCCAAAGAGCCAAGGAAGAATGGTCAAACGCGCTCATTATTTTAGCTGACCTGGTCCACCGTACGGCAGCAGTTAATCCTCATTGCTGGAATGATACAGCTAGGGGAAAAAGAAACTGCAGGCAAGGTTTTTAGGAAAGATTGTTGCTGTCCAGTCATTTATTCTTATTACTTGCATATGGGCCTGAATGTGCCAGCTGAATTAAATCTAGTGACGTTAAGATGACTCCTGATATGCAAATGAATACCAAATGTGACTTGTGCAAGATAGCAGAGAATCAAAGCTAATTATTAAGGCAATATGTGCAGCAAGTATGTTTGAGGTGAAACTCAAGGTCCACTTACTACTGTAGCTTTCTATCTGGGTCTTTCTGGTGTCTGATAGTTTTATAATAATTTCCTTGGAGATGAAGCTTGGAGATGATGTGTTTCCTCCTGCAGCTCTCCTTGAACGCCACATCTGCACTGAGGAAAAAGTCAAGTATTTAAAAAGTCATTCTTGATCATGGAATTAGCAAAAGGTCAAAGTTGTATATAATACACAGAATAAAATACTGAATATGTATCATATCATACCATCATTCCATCTGAACTCTGCAGATACCTGATGGCACCAAGTAACAACACAAAAACTCTCCATTCTCCATCATGGTAAAAAAAAAATTCAGATTTATTTTGATTTCAGGATCTGCAAGATAATTATTTGCATGCTGGCTAATTCCACAATGTGCTGGAAATGTGGCTCTTTATAATCCCCAACCAAACACTCAACCAAAACGTCAGGGCAGGTTTCAGGTCAGGAGGAAAGTATCTGTTGACAGAACATTTTGTGAATCTATCCTAGACACAAATGCAGGCAAAATTTAAAAAAAAAATCCATTCACCATCACTGTTCTGTGTTTATGTGAATTGTCACACATACCAACACATTCTTCCTTTCACCTAAACCTCACCCTCAGATTCCTTCTTTCTAAAGATGATAAAAATGACTCTGTGTCCGGCCGGGGTACAGTTATAGCAACGTTTCACTCCAGAGGCTTGTAATTGAATAACTCCATCCCTATAAAAGCAATTGTGCAGTTATTATGTTCTTAGGGCCCCATTTGTGTGGAGTGGCACTTAGGATCAGGATAGTCAGAGGGGCAAATCTCGTATTTGGATTACTTAGTCATCAGATTCGCTGCTGATGGCCAATGTCATTGCTACGTTGCTGCTGCTGCTCGTTCAGCCGGCGTGATGATGATGGGGAAGCTGTGACCTCCTGACTGATGAGTCTGTGTGTGTGTGTGTGTGTGTGCGTGTGTTACAGTATTGGCAGGAGCTGGCTCATCAATGTGGTCACTATCAAGTGTGTGTGTGGCAGTGCTGTCAGTGTGTGAGGTCATTTAGCACATTCTCAGGGTTTGCAGGGGAACCATCGAGATGTTCGAGGCGGAGAGTGAATATGGATGAGATTGATGGACTGCCAGTAGGAATTATTTTCCCCAGCTGATCAATGTCACCCAGTTAAAACCTTGTCATTTGATTAGGCTTGACCATTTAACTATTCTCCCTTTTGGACTTCATGTGAAGCACATGCAAGGAAAGAACACTTTCCCGAAGCTATGCTATGATGACTCTAGACTTTATGGACATTTGGGGATAACTGGAGGCTGGCAGTTTGAGGTCTCTGGCTAAAAGATTTATGAGGCTGATAGAAGTCAAACAGTGATTCAAGTTGTAAAGAAAAAGAAAAAAAATTTTTTTATTCAAATTAACGAAACTAGAGCCGCAAAGTTCATTCATGAATTATTAAAAAAAATTAATATGGAACTGTTTTGATACTTGATTCATTGTCTTAGTTATTTTTCAAGCTGAAATGACAAACTCTTTGTGGTTAAATCTTCGCAAATGTGACAACATGCTGTCTGTCATTGGTTTATATCATTATAATTTAAATGTTTTTATGTTTTAGACTGTTTGAGACTTGCTGAGGAGGAAAAAACATCTATTTGATTAAACCATTTTGGATTCTTTGAAATGATAATGAGCATCTTTTTACTGTTTGGTCTCTCACTTATGGGCTGTAAATATAGATATTTGTAACACACAGTTGAATAAGTTTGTCTCACCTGTAGATTTGTTAGAATCTGCTTCCTTTGCTGACTGATCATGTTTTTTACTAGCTAGCTTCTTTGCAGTGTAAATTTTGTTCCATTAACTTGATCATATACCGGTACTGCGATTATTTAAACTTGACTGAAAACATTATGAAAAAGGATGCTAATATTGTAGATGATGTTTTTTTTTGCAGATGTCATGCCAGTGTCTTGTGTTTCTTTAAAACACTGCAGCTATATTTCATATCCAGCTGGATTCTGATTGTTGAAGTCAGAGCTGCACCCACCACATATTGGCTACGAGCACAGTCTGCTCCTTCTGCTCTTCCCGGGGGTTAAAGCTGTCAGGGGGCACATTAGACGATGGGTGTCAGACTAAATAAACGCTGGGCAGCCAGGCTTATTTGTACGGTGTTAACAGTCTGACTCCAAAACCCCCACCACACCCATCAACTGTTCCCAAAGAGCCCTTCCTTCATGCTGAACGAGGGCCAGAGACGAGCAGAGGAGCGCCAGTTCCCACAAACCAAAGGATTTACAGTTAATATATACAATCTGGATTAAAAAACACAGATGTATATAACGTGGGTATGTTCATGCAGAAACACAAAAACACACAATGAAGAAAGCTCACGCGGGTTCCAGGCAGTATTGATCTTTTAACATAGGATTATACAGTCTGGCTCTATAGGCTTAGCGGCCTTTAATTCCCTCACAGAAGAGATAGACTGACTTTGGCTCTATACATATCTGGATCAATGCAAATCTACTTTTGCCCCAGCGGTTCAATTTTAAGCGAATTCCATTAGCCATAAGTAAAAGTTTTCTTGGGTAATGTGATTAGAGTGGGGGGGGGTGCTCCTCGCCGATGGAGTCTCTCTGAAAGCAGTGAAATGTGCTTTCTTTCCTTCCTCTTCTTCCATCTCGCTGTGTGCGCTCGCTCTTTGTCTTGTTCGTCACGGCAGCACGAAGATGAAGAAGTGACGATAACGTTGCAGGCTGTGATGCAAAGAGGCATGCCAGAAAAGCATACAGGAGCAGGTACATGCAGAAAAGTTGATTGTGGTTTTTGAGGATAGACTTTTTTTTTTATTCTTTCTGTACTGATAGCTGATGTTTTAACCATTTCCATTCCCCCTACTCCAAGAAAAAGTCCTTTTGTTTTCTGTTATTGCTGAAAAATGGCTCTGAAGCAGCACAACAATGCTGAAAATCTGTCATTCAGTCAGAAAAATGAATCACTGCAAGTTTACTAATTAATTTAATGTTTGGACTTCCTGCTTTTTTTCAACTATATTATTGCAAATTAAATGCCTTTCAGTTTTGCACTGTTAATCATACAAAACAAGCAATCTGAAATGAGAAATTATGTAGAAAATACTTAATTGAAAATTAATATATTTGTGAGTTGGAGGTATAATTCAGACTAATAATTAACCCCAAAAAGTTTCGTTTGTGACTCTATTCATGCTCTTATTTAAGCAGACTTACAACCATATTCAACCAACATTAGGCATTACTAATGATTTAACACACTGAAAAATGATTTAAATGAAAATATACACATGTAATAGTTTATGCATTTTGCAGGTTTACAGGTTGTCTCTGTCTAATGTTTGACTTATTGTCGGGTTGCAATAGTGACCAACATCTGCTATTAAATAAACACACAAACACACACCTTAGATGAGACAGTAACTGGGCAACTGATGTGCACTGACTGGACCTAATGCATCTGCAGGATAGAAACACAACAACACAAATTATTTTAATCATTGTCCTGAGGAACTGTTCCTGTGTATTACAACCATTCACAGAGCTCCCAGCAGACCCAGCTTTCCTTACAACAATAGCAGGGCTAATGCTAGAACAACAGACCGTGATTTCTCTTCGCATCCACTCTCGTCCCTAATGTGATTTTCTTTTCTTTACAGTAATTTGTTTGGTTTCAGAGGGGTCGGTAGGTGTCCTCGTGCTGTGCGCAGAGCGGCAGCTGTCTGTAAATGGACAGTGTCTTTGTTGTGTTGACGGGCAGGAAGGAGAGGTCACTGTCTGTCAGTCACCGGCTTTGTTTGATATGTCAGTTAAATTGCAGGGCGGGAAGAGCTCGGCATGAAGCTGAATGTCCAGCTTTGGTCCTGATTTTAAAATTGTGTCAATTACAGGAGAGGAGACCGTATGTCTCCATATGGTCTGTATTGACGTTCTCATCAGCAGGGACACAAATTATCATTGATATGCTGACATCGCTTTTATTTTCCTGGTTTATCACGACAAGCAGGCTGGCACACATGCAAACACACAGTCATGGTTGTAGGATTCACACCATAATCTCATTTTTTTCATTTCAACTATTAATTTCTTCTGCAGAACATAGTCAGATGGTCAAATATCTTCTGAAAGCACTAGGCGACGGTGGAGAGGAAAAACTCCCTTTAACGGAAGAAACCTCCAGCAGAACCAGGCTCAGGGTGG
>JAUMHL010000009.1:3162290-3182837 GCA_032362345.1 Sandelia bainsii | reverse complement strand
CAGTAGTGTTTGAGGCCAAAGCGATGTCACCTAAGGTGGCAATCTGATCGGATAGCTTGTCTCTCAGGCCTTGGGGATCAAATAGAATAACTTCAGTCTTGTCTGAAATAAGGAGTAGAATTCAGGAGACAGTGTCAGAAAATCTGCACCAATAATATTGCTTTTTACTCAGTGACACTATGTTCTTCACTCTTTCCTTTAATTATAGCTACACAAGAACTGAACACATTTTAATTAAGATGAGGATGCACAGTGAGTAGTAACGCTAACATTAGCTTTATTACATAAATAGCTACAACTGATAAAAAAAAGGGCTTTCAGGGCTTTTTCAAAAGAGTTAATTCAAAACTACACAGCATTTCTAAGTACGTTTTGAATATTTAAAAAGGTAACTTAAAAAGTGTAACAACATACCCCAAAAAAGTGAATATGCATGAGTGTGCTGTCGATATTATCGTACTGACTGCACTATTTTATACACTGTTTCACAAACCCTTTAATATCAACAGGAAATGATATAATACCTATGATAAACTGTGATTAATGAATGCCACAACTAACTACAAAGACAAAGGGAATATGTTATTCAAGCCATTTCTCAAAATTGTTTTATATTTAATAGAAAAATACATAAATGTGTTGAATTTGTCTAAACAGTATAAATAGTACATTATATGACAATCAGTATGCAGTACATACTGTAGCTGTAACTGAACCCTGCACTGGGTTTTCACTGTTATGAGATATTTTACATGTAAACATGCATATTTACAGTACTTTTTAAAAATTTTAAATGTATAGTCAGTGGGGGATTATAGTTCAATGTCTTACAGATAGCCAGAAAAAAACCTTAGAAACAAACTTAAAAGCTGTGTTTCGGGAGCCATAAGTTGTTAAGTATGTGTACGTCTGATAATGTGTATCCATCAACAGTAACGCAAAGGAAACATATTCTGTTCTGTCACCTCTTTTATAGTGATAAGTAGGTTATACAGTGAAGTTATAGTAACCATAACACTGCCGTACTGTACTGATATAATGTTTTCATTTTTAATCTGGTTGTTTTAGTCTGAAATTCCTATATTATTTATATTTAAATATACCTGTACTTATTTTATCAGCATGTCAGTCATCTGGAAAGCACTGTCAGACATTTGATTAAATGAAAATAGAATAAAAGAATAAATTCCCTTTTTTATTCTACTCTCCTGTCTCTCTTTTATTCTCTCTTTCTCTCTCAGTATTCCTGTGACGAGGCAGCGAGCTGAAATACTGCAGTAAAAACCCGTCTAACAAGCTGCTGACAGCGCGCTGAATCAGGGGCAGAAGCAAAGAAAACTGTGGAGATGGATTTAAGTATGCCCCTCGTCATTAGCCTCAGCATAATCAAATCATTTTACTCATTCAGAAGTTCTCAGGGGCCCCGGTTGGGTCAGTCTATCTGTGCCAGGAGAGCTGACTGCTGTCGCTGCTGTCCGGTGTGCTGCAGCTGCCAAACAAGGTCACTTAACAGCTTTTAATTGTTCATATCTGTCTGCAGGCGCTTGGAAAAATATGTTGGCACTGCTCTGAAAGAGGGAAATACTGGTTTCAGAGAGTTTGAGGCTAACTGCAGGTGGCTAATTGCACAGGCTACATTTCAGAGACAGAAAACTTACATACATCTTAAGAGACTGAACAGGAAAATACACAGTGGAAATCATAGCATATTTTTTTCCAGTGTCTAATTTTGCATGTTTTTTTTCTTTTGCATTTTTCTCTCAGTTTAATTTATTTTAATTAAATTACTCTTTTATCCCACAAGACAGACAAGAGTTCAAATAATTTAATTTGATCACAATACTGTGACAGACATCATGTCAATTTCTGTTTCATGGCACAGCTGGTTAAACAAAAGCAAAGTAAGTAAATAAACAGGACTGTTCATCTTTATGTTTCTGATGACTTTCCTCTGCTCTGTGACTCTTCTGGTTTTCCAGAGATGAAAAATACTCTGCTCTCTGCAGTGCTTTGCCCTGAACGTGTTTAAGGTCAGGAGGCTTTTCATGCTGTTATCTCCCTCTAGAGGTCCATGGAGGCATAACACAGCCAAAGGCGCTCCAATTAACTCTACTGCAGACAACACAACACAGGAACTTTGCATGCATACAGAAGTTTTTTACATTATGATTTCCCCTGCTGCTGCACTTATCTAATTTATATTGACATATTCAACCTTTGAATAGTGTTTGTATATGTTTGTGTGTGTGTGTGGCTTCCACAGGAAACAAACTCTCAGCTTAAAATCTTTGACTTAAATAACCTTTTTTGTTTAATGTGCAGATAAGTGTTGCATGTGATCATCTCACATGTCCACTGTGCTCAGCTCAGATATGAGAAAATAAGCTGACTGTGGGTTGTGAGTGTGAGTGATGTGTGAGAGTCTTACATATACAACTCTGTGTGTATCTAAATTCCCCGCGTCCAGCTGTTGCAGTTTGTTTGTGTTTGGTCTGAGACCCCGGTGGCCCGCCTAGCTCAGTGACAGACGTGGGCCGCTCTTTAATGCCCCTCTGCCCTCAGCCTCTGAGAGACATATGGTTCCCTGGAACTTCTGGTTCCCATGAATCCAGGCTGTGTGTCCCGAAGCTGGCAGGAGAAGAGGCGCTCGCCACATCCATTCATCAACACCACCCACTGGTTGCCTGTTTCATGTGTGGTGTCTGTGGAAGAAGAAGAACATGACGGCTGAGAAAAGACAACATAGCGATGCACACATTCTGCAGAGGCAAAAGCACCTTGTGTTGTCTATAGATCGTGTTTACTTGTGTTTCTCTATGCTCAGATCACTTAAGCAGTTCCCATAGCTTGTTAGCAGAGGTGCACAGTCAAACTTCTCCCGAGTTGAGAATAAACATCTTATGTAGTGCACATGTAAATACACGTCAAAACAGAGATAACTGGGTATTTTTTACTCAGTCTCAGGTTTTCTGGGATTAAATTAGCTTTGTTGTAACTTTATTCATGAGTATGGACCATGCGAACACATTAGAAATTACAATTAAGTTACAAATTACAATTAATTACAATTAAATAAAGTGTTAAAATAGATCTTGAAACAGCACCATAACTCATCATGCTACAGTGAAGAAAGGTGTCTGTCAATTTAAACCTCTTGATGTTTAGAGGATGAAGAGATTATGCCAAATGTGTTTCAGGATATATAGTAGAACTTCTGCAGACATTTAAATAGGTTTAATTAGAATTATTAATTACACTTTTTAAAACTATTTACACTATTTTGTACGCTGCCTAACTTGTGGCCATTACTAAATACTGACATCTTGCCTTTTTGAGCTTGAATGTAGTAGTTGTACTAAGTCAGAAAGCAGTACTTGCTTTACCTGCTTTATTAATTAATTTATGTATTTGTTTGTTTAGAAGTGGATATAAATGCATTGCTTTCTGGTTGCTTCTGTGATTTTATCCCATGATAATGACATGTTTGATGTCTCTCAGGCAGAAATACATTTGTCACACACAGTTTGACACAAGACAAAAGGGTTGGTTCAAATCCAAACGGTTGAGACAGTCAGATGTTACTGGAAAAGTGGTAATGTATTCAGCAAATAATTATGTATTTTAAAAGTCAGGAGTTTCAAGACAGTACAGCTAAAATAAATGATTCAGTTTGCTGCCATTTGTTAAAGAAAACAGTGATTTATTGAAAGAAAAGGAAAATAAATGTGCATTTACTAAGAAATCTCCCCAGTGGTTCTGGTAAATATGTGCATTTTGCAGCAAGCCAGTGATAAACTGAAGAAGAAACACATCATTTGTTTCACTAGGCCACAAGTCAGCAATTTTTTTTCCCACCGTGCTTTTGTAATCTTCATTCTGACCCACATCATTTATTTTGAACCGACTAAAAGGGCAGTGATGGCAGCATTTGATTTTTAGCCCATTTTCCAGATTAGAATCCAAACCAATAAAGCAGAGTCTGGGTCCTGTGTTTTTTTTAATTAAAATTAAGGCCTGAAACTTTATCCCATCTGCCTAATTTGTTGCAATTTTCTCTGAATTAATCGTTAAAGTCATGGTCAACCATATTAGGTCCAATTTGTGTGACAACACACAGCAGTAGACGTCACTAATTCTCTCAAAACTGCCTAATTTATTCATTAAATTGTCCAATTCTGCTACAAGAGTCCTGTGGTTGTAGAGAAATTTATTGTGAAGAAACCACAAATAAAGGTTAAAACAAATAAATCTTATGTCTTTTACAATGTTATTTTTAAATGTGGCCCAAAGGTTCACATCACTGTTGTCAATGTTACTAAAGAAAAAACGAATTAAAGCTAAACCAGGTGAGATTAAAAACTGATTTAAACATAGAAAATCTAAATCCTCCGTACTAATTTAATAATTACATGTAATATTTACATTTAAGATTACATACAGTTTGTTTGAAATGTGAAGATGAATGTGTGTCAAGTCACGGTCCGATGATGAATCAGTCCACTGAAGGTGTAGTATTGTCAGACTCTTGTGACTCATGACAGCTGAAAGTCAAATAATAAATCATTACTGACAGCTGATGTTTGTCCTGATGTTATCTCATAGAAATCCGACCAGAATATAGCTGATCACAAATCACAAACTACTAATAAATAATGATGTAAATACTGTGTGGAATGATAAATGCAACATAATTAAAATGCAAATCACTTAATTTTAATGATAAACTAAATGTGTTTTACTTTTTTCAAGCATCAGTTATAATTTGAAATAAATTGTCCTTTGTCATATGCGTTTTAGATTAGAGCTATTTAATATCTATATGAATATGTTAATACTGCTGCCTACAGACTGCTTAGTGATGATTTGTCAAGTTGCTCTTTAACTACAGCTGGGAGTCAATGAGGTTAATCATTTCTGCACTGGCTCCTCCACCAGGCCGATCTTTCTTGGTTAGGGCCTTGAGCCATCTGTCATGAGGAGAAAAGGCCTCCAAATTCTCAGAGATTGCTCGACAGTTTTTCAGCCTTTCCTGCTGCTTACACTCAAAACAATCATCAGAGAAGATAAATATGCACAACTGATGCACAGCTATCGTAAAACTGCCTCCGTTCCGGGAACGTCCACCCCAATCCATTCCGCTTCATAATCCGTCCAATTGACAGGGGGAGGCTCGGTCCAACAGTTGTGGACCAACCGCAGGCTGGGAGCCTCGCCACGGCCGCGTCCTCGTGACTTCCTGGACGCTCAGGGGGCCGCAGCTGCTCGTCAGGGCCCCTCATGCCTCTGTTCTGTCAGTATCGGCAGCCGAAACTAAATAAAGATGTTTACTGACAGCCTAATGAACGGATGGGCCCTGGTGATTTAACCTTGATGAATGGTCCACCCAGGTGTTTTCAATAACGACAATAAGCACTGCAAGCCGCAGGCCCACTGATACTGGTATAATGCATTATTAGGCCATTAGAGGCAGACCAAGAGAGACCACTTATGCACTGGCCTATCAATAATGCGGTGTCCTAGTCCACATTTGGGCCCAGGGAATTAGTCATACTGATATTCTATTTAATAAAAAAATCACAAGACGACGCATAAAGAATCTCATTACATTTTAACAGGGTTACAGTAACCCAAGAGGACTGCGAGTTTAATTTTCATAAGAGCATCCATTCCTCAATTATGTCAACCAGAGAAAATGTAAATGGCAAATGGAATGCTAACAATATCTAACCAGCAGCGCATTGGCAAGAGAGGAGAGCGAGGGGAGGGGGTACAGCTCTGTGTGTGTGTGTGTGTGTGTGTGTGTGTGTCCATACTTTCTGATCATGCAAAAAAAACAAAAGGGAGAAGTCTACAATTTGTCAGTAGTGTGTGTTAACCCACTCAGAGCAGCAGGGTGTGGCAAATTTATGTAACAGTAAAAACTTCTCTATCTAGAAATCCTACTGAAACCCATTATATCATCCTGTTCACTTCTGAATGAATGTTGATCACTGTAAACCTGGACTGTTGTACTGTCTGTTGGTGATTATACAGCTGATGATGATGTTGATGATGACAGATTGTTGTCACGTAGACGATGATATTAATTCAATAAAGTTAAGAACAGAAGATGACTTTGTTTGTAATAGTCAATATGATGCAGGAACACTAGATTTACATTGTGTCCCTAATGTGCTGTTCCATTTTTATCAGCATCTTTATAACACATAACATAACACATATATAGCGCTTAACCTACAAACAACATATTGATGAGAAAACAAATGTGTAAAAAAAATATTTTAAATAATTTTCTGTTGAGAGGGAACATGATTTTGTTATTTTGGTTCTTCGCACATTATTCATCTGTTCGTCTGCCCAGTTTTCCCTCCAATTCCACCACCTGCCTCTGCCCCACCTAGCTATACACCTGGACTCAATTTCCCCTCATTTATATCATTATGTGTTAGTATACCTGCTTGTCTGATTGATGATGTTGATTTGACCTAAATCGAAACAAAACAGAAATGACAGCCTAAAGCAGTTTTCAAGTGAAGAAGCTCAGTGAATTTTATCCCTAGCTGTCCTCAAGGAATCAGCGTTAAAAGACTGGTGAAGTAACCACTCTACTGATGGATGGATGTTGTCCAGTTGACAATACAATACCTCTAACTTTAGCACAGTAGCTAATTCACCTAGAGGGAGCACATCATACTTCATATTTGTAAAACTACAACTATAATCAGAGCCCATATAAGCTAATTTCCCAGCAATGTGCATGACCACATGAGGCAGATATCAACCTTGAAAACATCAGTTTTTGCTAATAGTTAGTGAGTCACATTGAAGTGATTTACCATCCATTTTGCCCTACTACTGTATAGAGATTTCTCCCCAACACATTCATGCTTTTACCAAGTAGCACAGAAGACACCTGGTAGGATTTAAAGGCAAGAATACAAACTGACAAACACATGCAGTACAGATGGATAATTTTATTCTGCAGAACTCACATACAGTATAGTACAACCTGCTGAAAGGTGTCACTCTGCACTCTGGCACCCCGTCTCCTTCACACACACAAGCTCACAGGCTGTCAGTGGCGGTATTGGCATGTAGCTATCAGCGCCTGGGGGCCGAAGTCGAAGGCCCCTACAATAATAAACTGCTAATTGAAGGACTGCAGTGCGGCGAGGTGTTAGCGGGGTGTCCAACTGCTGAAAGATCACTGCAGCACGCCAGCCAGCCGAAGCACTGAAAGAGCCTATTACACCTCAGCTCTGTACCTGGACCTGAAAACACTCACACATACTCTGCCTGGAAGAAACTTATAGTCCTTACGTCTGACATTTTCTGCTGGACAAGCAAATAGATGGACAGACAGGAAGGGAGGCACCTGCGTCAATGTTAGTCTACAGCACACACAGTAAAAAAAATCTTTCCATTTAGTTAACATGTCAGTGTACCTCTGGTCCCCAGAGGATGATGTCAGTGATGCCTGGCTGACTTTTCCTCTAGTGCCATCCTGAGGTTCAGCAAACTAATGACATTCCCATCACCCTCAGCTGAACTTTGTATTATTTTGTGCTATTTAACACAAAATACATGTTGACATGCTAAACAAAAATGCTGAACATGGTAAACAAAATGCCCACAAAACTCGTGTTAACATCAAGTTGTCATTGTGAGTATAGTAACATTATCATGTAGCTGCAGGGACACTAGTACACCTGTCATTAGGCTCAGCTAAATAATGTCTGTGATGGGATGCAAACTCCCGTCTCCTCCATAAAAGTCATTGGCACTTTCTACCCAGCTACCATCCTGACTTCAGCATCCAAACAGTATACGGTTACTTTCTACACTGGCACTGGCACCATAATGGCATTTAATGGAAACCATGAAGTACACAATTCTTACAAAGACTGTACTAGTATGGAATACACATGTATGAGTTTACTGTGCAGTATTAGCTGACACATCCTGGCTGTGGTATTATGCTTTCCTGGGTATACTGAGCTGTACTGAGGTTAGTAAGTGCTGTTGAGTGGAAATGAGTGACTGTTCCTTAAAGATTATTCATAATTCTTCATGGTGGTGTCAGAGGACTTAATGTAGTGGAACCACAGGCTGTATATAAAAAATGTAAAAAAAAAGGGCTGAAGGTTTGATGAAATTAACTTAAGCGTTCAGTAATGAAATGTGTAAATTGTGCTCATCGTTTCCAACATTTAACTATGAAATGAATGCACTATGAAAAGCATTCTCCTCTTTAGGTCTCAGTGATACTGCTCAGTGAAAACTGATGCATGCAAAGTAAAGAAAAAACAAAAAAACAGCATGGTACTGTGGCGAAAATGGGGCAAAATAAGTTTTGAAATAAAACTCTCCTAAAGTGTCTCTTGCATCAGCAACTGAAGGAAACTGTAAAGACCCTGAAAGCACCACGGCCACCACCAACATTGCCACTACTCTACGCCTCTCTCCCCTCGTCGGCCTCCACCTCGCCACCTCCGAGTATTAACTGAGGGGCCCTGGGAGAAACAGCCCCTTATGCGGCATGCATGAAGCCATGCAGAACGCTCATAATCTTTTAATACTCGCACAGGCAGGAAAGATTAAACCGTCAGGGTGTTGACAAGTGACAGAAGAACCTTGTTGAGTGTGTAGCGGCCTCACACACATACACACATGTGTTCACACACTGTGTGCAGGGTTTTCCCCCCTTTCTGAATGGTCAGGGACTCTTCACCTCAATTAAAGCAATTGGCTTTCCAGATTGCTTCCCCAGTACTTGATCAGGTACGTCTGTAACAGTAAGAGGCTTAGTCAAAAAATCTCTGTGGTAATGAGAGAGAGAGGGAGCACTGAAGGAGAAGGGAGGGAAAGAGAAATAAACACAGACACAGGCAGACAAAGAGATTAGGAAAAGAGAGAGAGAGAGAGGGATGGGGCTATCTGGAAATGAATAGGCAATTCATTCACAGCAAGTCTTCTGTGAGAACATGTACAGCATGATTGGTCATATTATTTTGCATGGGTTTACATTTATTTCTCTTTCTAGCAATTTTCTAAATTAAATTGTTGACATGTATTATTGTTCTGTTATATTATCAACATTTCCTTTTGTGTATTACTTTTAAAGTCATCTTCTATAAACACGAGCTTGTTCTGTGCATATGTGACTTCCTGTTTTCTTCCACAGCGATCCCTTTAAGGAGGCATGTGGACATATTCACACATGAAAAACAAAAGTGCAATGAATGAACAGCAACAGTTGATGTCGAGAAATGGACAAATGCAAGAAGAAACTGAAAAGTAGATAAATACATACACAAGTGAGCAAGCTAGAACAGTATGGGAAATATTCAGTAGTTATTCAAAAACAACCACTGTTAATTTTGTAAAACAAGTTTCTAAGCTTTGAATATTTTTTCTAATTCATCAGTGCTTGAATAAATCCCACAGTACTGTTCTCACTAATCTGTTTACTTTTTTTAAAAGTTTAAAAACTGATTTTTTTTTAAACTTTTTTTAATGGAAAAGGCAGGTTTTGAAAGAGCTTTTGGATCAAATTACTTAAACAGCCCAGTAGCCTGAATTTGCCTCAAGGTTTCTTTATCTGTAAAACATATTGTGTGACACCGACACCAGTTCACTGTCCAGTATCCTGAAGGTCCTAAATGGGTGACTCTAGTGATGGTGGGGGCGGCAAGGGAGTTTGAAGGTGTGTGTGTGTGTGTGTGTGTTTGAAGATTGCTGAGGGAGAGCAGGGCCCCTCTGGCATTGTGTAGGGTCTGAAAAGGAGGTCACTGATTTGGGCTAATTATATTACATAGCCCCTTCTCATGGCTGGTTTGTGTGTGTGTTTGTGTGCATGTGTGTGTCTGTTGTTGTGAGGACCAGTTTTACTTTTAGCCACAGAAAGTGGATAATGAAGTTTTTTTTTCAATCTGCATTTCTCTGAAGGTCTCTGAAGATAGTTTAGACTTAGTTTTAGGGTTAAGGTTAGGGTTGGTGTGTACTTGGCATGTACCTGAAAGAGAAAATGAAAAGCAACAATCATCATCATCATCATCACAATCATTCCATCATTGAAAGATGGACGTCACCATGTATGACGGAGACATGGAGCCAATACTAACAATGCAAACACATATCTAGTCTTTGCACCTAAACCGTATCACCTGTGCGTCTTCCTCTCTGCAGCTAATCCTCCACTAGCCTGCTCACTTTGTTGCCGCTCTGCTCCATTTGTCTGCACACCCAGCGTGGAGCAAAACACCCGTCATGTGACTGCATGCTCTGCACATCGGCCTAATCATATGGAAGAGATGATCACAGGGCAGGAAATTGCAGCACCGGGCCAAAGGAAACAATCTTTCTGCACTGGCTTAAGCCAATCATGTCCTCTCTCTCATCCTGCTACTTGGCCTCTCTCTGACTGTTTTCTTTTTTGTTTGTTTTCAGCTTATTTGATTCTTCTTTTTGTGCTTATAGACACTGGATTTGGATTGTTGAACTCAACTACATATCAAACACCCTTAAAAGATTTTTTTAATGTGTTTTTTAAGGTTTATGTGCTGTAGATTTAATGTGGACACCAGCAAAAAGCATGCAGGATTGAGAAGGACCAAAACATCATGCACTGGGGGTTTTGATGTCCCTTCATATTTTCATCCCTTTTTCTCAGTATTTTTCAACCCATGTCCTATTGGCCATTCTAATTATGCTTCATACCAACCACTTGGGTCACCAAGATTCAGGAAACACAAAGACTAACCAAAATATGTAAAGCTAGTTTGATGAGTTGACCAGTTGCAGTTGACTCACAGGCAGAATGGCCACAGAGAAAAACAACATAACAATTTTGTTATAAATAATTAATAATCAAATTAAATAAAACAAACATTGTGCTGAGCCGCCAGCACTTTTTGTTTAATGAAAGCAGCATCTGAGTCCGTTCAGCTCCACGTCTCTTCCTCGGTTTATCTCTCGATCAGCGAAGCAGCAGATGAACTGGCAGACAGCTTTGTACCGGGAAGCGAGGGATTCAAACGCTCGAGGTCAAGGTGCGCTGCTAATCCAGGCAGCTGTGTTACCAGGATTAAGAGGAGGCCAAGGCCATCGTTCTGTACACTTAAAACAGGTGATGCCATGACAACGACCTAGAGGAGAAGGTACTACAGCACCTGCTGGAGTTAAAGACACAGTGTATTTTATTTAATCCATTTATATTGTTGTTTTTATTGTTGTTAATATTTTATAGCCGAAATTATTTCACATCAAAAATCAAAGGGATACAGACTCTTTGTCCACAGAATTACATTACAATGCATTGCAGCTACAAGACATCATGCTCTTATTTGTGCTTAGTTTTGTTACAGTGAAACTAGAGTCTATTATTGCTGTTGTTTAAAATTATATTGCAAACAACAGAAATCATTATAGGCATCCAACAAGTTTTTAAGTATCTAAGGTGACTTTTCTCAATTTTAATTCTAATTTTAAGTCTACACACACATTTCTGACCCCTAAACCAGCCTCCAGAAGATGTTATACCTGGGCAAAATGTTTTAGATTTAAATTCTCTACCATATTTTTTTTTTTACATGTACACTGGCTGCAAACTGTCTGACTTATGTGGTGTTGCTGCCCCCGGGGCCCCTGGAGAGCACTAATTGAATTGGTTTCCTGAGAATACTAATGGGCCTTAATGTTGAGATAACTGATGCTCGAACAACGAGTTGATCATTGACAGCATGTGTTTCTGCTCCATAATAAACATGTCACAGCAACACAGGGAGCCAGTTGGCTCGTAAATTAATTCCTCCCCCGTGTCCTGTCCCGTCCCCTTCCTGCACATACTGACATGGGTGTTTGTACCATACTTGTGAGGACTCAAATACTACCAGAAATGAAAATGCAGAGGCAACTGCAGGAGGTTAAGCATATAAACTATTAGTCTGCCACAGCAGTTTTGGAAAGTTCTACCCCCCTTTGTTTGAGGACAAATGAGGGCATGACTAAAGTGAGTAGGATTTAGTATCTGGAGACAGTGAATGTCTTTACAAAATTTCAGTTTAATCCATCAAATGGTTGTTGAGATATTCCAGTCTGAATCAAAGTGGTGGACTGACTAATAGGCTAACATTACCATCACTGGAGCAATGCCACTAGCTACAAAATCCTCACAAAGACAGCAGAACTACCCACAAACCAAAACGAAAAACACTATTGAAGATAGACGGACACACACAGACGTCTTCCCACTGTTCCTTGGTTACGTTGGCATCAATGACTCCCCTTGCTGTCCAAGCATGACTCCTCCTGCTCCATTTACTCCGTTCTTGCAGGCATCTGGGACAAGCTGGTGCAGCAGAGCATACAAATCTGAACGCAACCCTGTAGTTCAAGTCGGTTACAGAAGGAAATCTAAGTGTAGGTGACAGTAATCTGCGAAATCCAGTCATTCAATGTGTGATACTGAGTCTTTTCTTTGGTGTGGATGTGGTTTAATTCAGTCACAGCTTTTTTTGTCTGGTTCAGCTGTCTTTAATTATCAGGAGGTCCCTTAAGCAACTCACCATGAAACGTTTTGGATAGAAGGTGTCGTCACCCCAAAGCCACAACACTGACTTGACCTAAAAAAAACTCTGACTGTACTCACCCACACTTTCACCCAGCCAGAGCCTCTGCCTCGGTATGTTTGGTGTAAAAACAAATTCCCTCAGTGTAATCACAAGCTGAGCTAACAACTTCAGTAACTTGTCCTTCACCGTTGTCCTGCCCTGCTACATCTCAGTTTCTAAGTTTCCAACAGCCCTGACGACCACTCGGCCTCAGTTATTGTATTTTGGCCGGAGCACGGCTGCCAGGACTCAGCTGGGAGTTTGAGAAAATACCACCACGAGAGCGAGCTGGGTTACAAATTGGACGTTGACGATGACAGATGTGGCATGAAGGGATGAGTTTTCATCCCATGCCATGTCCACATGTGCCGGCGGTTTTCAGACATGGCTTTGGGCAGGTAAAGTTTGAAAGGCACAAATACAGGTCACTTCAACAACAACTGCTGTAGGCTGGTATAACAATAAGCATCCAGTCAGATGTGTGTGGGCAGGGAGAAAGTCTGTTTAAACAAGGCGATAAGCAACAGAATGAGGCTTGTTACTCGTCGGTGTTTCTCGTAGGGAGTGAGAGAGAGTAGGCTTTATAATTGCCCAGTGTAGAGTGCAGGTGTAGGAGGATAGTAATGCTAGTAAGACTTTATTTTATGAGCCTCTCATTTTTCTGAAGAAAAAAAAACATGTAATTGCAATTTTGAAGGAAATTCAAACAACATGGAGGATTGTGTTTCCAAAATTAAATGAGCACAGTTCTTGTGTTTAAACAGACTTTATAATTCCTAATCAACAACTGCTGCAACACAACTGTGTAATGTCAGAATATTGACTTTTTGCCCTGCATTGAATCACATATAAAGTTGGTCTTTCCAGGAAACTTTCCATGAATTCTTGAGACATGCCAGTTTTAGCAGTAACAGAATATACTGTACATTGTCTTAGTGTACTTAAAGTGAAATAGATAACAAACTTGACATGGCATTAATGTGACATTTTGACTACATGTATATAAACTACAAAGATCAAAGCCACAAAATCCTATAAAATGATCTTATAAAATATGGTGCAGAAAACACACATATAACACACATACTCCCAAAGTCTCCCAAAACTTCAAACATCTCATCTCGCCCTGGTTTTCTCACCTACATACTTTACCCTCCCACCTCCTTGACCTAGAGACTGTGTGCAGGATTCCCTGCTGGGTGCTTGTTTGTGGAGATCGAAAGAAAGCTGTCATGATGTCACCACCAGAAGACAGACTTTTTTTCCGCTCCCTGTCCCTCTCCAAGCTAAGCGCATGAGATCGACTCATTTTTCCTGATGTTCCTAAGTCTGTCACCAGACAGAGCACTAAACCATTCAGTTTCAAACTACGGCACATGTTGTGTCCTAAAAGTCATCGGCATCACAGTCTGCTAGTCTGCTCAGTTAATGAAATGTGAATTCCTTAAAGCATAAGAAAAAGAAAAAGAAAAGAAAAACTATACTTAAAAAGCAAAAGGAAAAAATGAAATCTTTAAGCCCATGTGACCCTAAGTTGTTAAAATCTTTCATCAGCAACATAAAGTGCAACCAGTTAGCTCTGTGAGATGCTGCATAAACTGTGAGTTAGGTGCAAATAAACGGTGGTCCTTTAGTGACATCTGCTGGTTTTAAAATGTTGGTGGAGCCTACACTAATCAGCCACAACATTAACTGCACTGACAGGTGAAGTGAATAACAGCGATTAAGTTGTCTTGTTACAATGGCACCTGTCATAGGGTGGGGATATAATAGGCAGCAAAATGGACAAGCATAAGAATCTAAGTGACTTTTTCAAGTGCCAAATTGTAATGACTAGATGACTGAGTCTGTGCAAATGCCAGGTCTTGTGGGACGACTGGTGAACCAGCGTCAGAGTCGTGGGCCCCCAAGGCTCATGCATGTAGATGTATATGGGTATAATGTATGTATATAATATGTACAATGGGCACATGAGCATCAGAAGCCTGTAGAGCAATGGAAGAAGGTGGCTTGAGCTGATGAATCACATTTTCTTTTTTCTTTTATGTCATGTGGACAGTCAGGTGGGGCAGCACAGTGGTGTAGTAGTTAGCACTGTCCTGGGTTCGATTGTGCCATGTAGGCACTGGGAGTTGAATGTTCTCCCTGTGCCTGCGTGGCTTCTCTGGGTACTCTGGCTTCATCCCACAGTCTATGCAAGGACGATCCATGGAGGCTTGACATTGCAACTCACTGGTCTTGACACAAACTTAGACACATTTCAGCTCACCAAACGCTCCGAGAAAACATATTTTTATGTCATCATATCCAACCAAGCAGGTATTGCAAAAGTATTCATGTAACTGTGATGAGATGACAATAAAGGTCCTTGTATTTAATAAGTCTGGGTCACAGAAGCTTTGACAGCACCTCTCCACAGTTGGAGCTAGTGAAAACTAACCTATAGCTACATAAACATTGTCACTTTAGTGATATGTGTTTCTTTAGTACAAATCTCAAAATGTGCAGAGGACATTACATGAAGCAATAATGTGTCTTTGTCCAACACACTGTGGGTGGCTCTGAGTGGATGATCTGATTATCTGACAAGTTATTAAATTGCCAGTGTTTATGAGTGAAGTGTGGGAACAAGGGTTCGCAGCCAGGTTTAAGTTGTGGACTCTGTGTAGAAGTGCAGCAGCTCTGTCTCCTCTTCCATAATCTCGCTCTCTATTAAATTAAATAGCATGGTACCCACGGCCGCTCGTTGCCATGGTTACCAGCAGAAGCTCGGTGCAGTACCGGGATCGTGCCGCAGGGGGCGAAACTTCACAAGATTTCTACGAGTGTTTGAACCACGGAGCCAGTGAAAGCATCACTCAGGTAGTAAAAGGGCAGATCCGAGGACCAGATACGAGCCAGCGTGGGGCTGCGTAGCTCAGCTCACACTCGTCGGGCTTTTCAACGCCTTTCCTCCGCCTAACCCCGACTCTTCCTGGACACCATGGTGGCTAAAAACAGAAAGCAGACCGGGAAGAGTCCAGCGACCCAGGCTGACCGCGACAAGAGCCCGCTCGTCTCGCCCCCTGGCAAAAGTAACGTCAGGCGAGCGGGCAGAGAGGGCAAAGCTTTCGGCAGCTCTCATCCAAACGGGCTCTCCGGCGCCAGACACAAGCCTGGGTTAAGTCCCTCCACGGCGGGGAAGCTGGGAATCACTCTTCTCCTCGGTAAGTTACGAGCGTTAGCATGTTAGCTTCTCGCTGCTCTCCTAGCTTAACGAGTGCTAACGCTGTGCACATCAGTAGCCGCTAGCGGATGCGCTAAATTAAGTTATCTCCGCCACTTATCAGTGGGCTAACGTTAGCTAACAGAGACGCTAGCTTACCAGTGAGCTACTTGTTGTGGTTATTCATTAATGGCACATCAGCTCCACACGGGCTTTAAGTTGTTTAAATGAATGTTTAAATGTCTTCTCCACAAAATGCACAACAGTATCCATCCCATTTAACGACACTAGCCTTTACTCATGTGGGTAAACTGGTTTACATGAAATTGCATTTGTTTCAGCAACAGTGAAAGTTAATTCTGTCTTTTCACAGCTGCTCTGTCTGGATATCTACACTGGTGAGTTGTCCTCTCAGTGTATAATTATTACTCCAACATTATTGCTGTGTTCAGTTGTGGATGCAGCCCTTGATTGACTTTTTCTTCTGCTCCTGTGATCAGGTATCATCTCTTCCAGCTGTTTGAGAATGACAGACACTTTTCACACTTGTCTAACCTGGAGAAGGAAATGGCTTTCCGAACAGAAATGGTAAAAAGTTCTTTGTTTTTATGGGGGATGAACTGATGATGTTGTTGTAGTACTATTGTCAGCCAATGGTACTACGCAGAATGCAAACCCTTTAGGCATTAAAGGGTGGTTTTAAATAGAAAGCTGTGAATAGTTTTAAATCATTTTTTGCAACAAAGCTGTTGTCCCTTGAAACAGCAGTAATTCTCCTTACTTTTAAGATACTAGACAGGTAGTTTGGTCCAAACTTCGACAACCTGCCACAGTTCTTTGTTCTCTTCACGTAATTCCAGTTTATTCAGTGGTGTGTGGGGCCTGTGCCTTCTGTTACAGGACTTCCTGTTCCTGGCTGTATATCTGTAGTCACAGTCATACCAAATATTGAATTTATGACTGGTTTGATGCCTCCTGGGTGGCATTACATGATGCTAAACATCACATCCAAAGTGATCCCAACTGTTTGCACAAATATTTCACCCTTAAATATGTGTCTCTGACTCTACAAACATGCAAAACAGGCTGGAAAAGGCATTATGAAGGTTGAATGTGATGTATTTCTAAAGGAGTTCATGGTACTGTGAAAGTCTGCAACTGACATTTGTCACTGTATTTTTTTCTGTTAATCGGACAATTATTTTATAGATCAACTAATCAGTAGTTTTTAAAATATCAGATTTTGTCGCTCCCGGAGTCAAAGCTTTACAATGTCTTGTTTTGTTCAACCAAAGCAGCAAAAGCCTCACATTTGAGAATCTGGTACCAGGAAGTATTTGACATTTTACATTGGAAAACTATTCACTTTTTAAAATATTTGCAGATCCATTATTTGTTAGTTAACTACTTGATGACTTTCAACTTTAATATGTTGATTCAGTTGCTGATTTGACATGATATTTTACAATATAACTGGACTCTGAAATCAACAAAGTTTGTATTGTATAAATCATATTTAAAATTGGTAAAGAAAAGGTAATTTTCTCATGCTCCAACTGTGGTATAAATAAATACTGAGCAGAGTGAAAACAAAATAAAGCCATGAATAGATTTTAGCCATCATCTCGGACAACCTGCCACTGTTGTCCTGTGGATTCAGGCTGTGCCCGATAAGCGAGGCAGAGAGCACAGACTCAGTGATATGAAGATATGAAGCGCTCTGTAGAGACTATTCCATCGGTTGCAGGACTTCTTGTTGAACCTGGTTTTATATTTTGAGTCACTGTCGTACTGGAGAATAGATTTATGACCATATTGTGTGATGGATAAGAAGCTAAACATCTGAAGTGCCTAAAATATTTGCACAGTATTGTTTAAAATTTGACACTCTGCCTTCAAAAGATCATGGATCAAATGTGGTTCATACATAAATATTGAGCAGAGTGATCACAAACTGTAGAGTCGAAAGAGTACAAGCAATGCTGTAGCCTGTAGTCCGGTATTGTCTTATTGTCCGGAACAATACAGTGCCAAAATAATGACTTTAATATTTCCAAATGCTTTAAATCACTGTTTCTTACATGCAAAGCAGAAATCAGACTTGGCCAGTAGATCGCGCAGAAAGGGAAAATGCTGACTTGAATTTGTCAGACATAGGCAGAAGTGTTATGTAACCACAGCGTAACTCCTGTGACTCTGTCTTCTGCATGTTCTGAGAAAAATTATCATTTCCTCTCAAAACAGGAAAAGCAATAATGGGCTTCACTTCAAAGTCGACACTAGTTCTAAACATATGTTTGTGGAGTCATCCATGGTTGTCACAAAGGTGGTTGGAGGCAAGTGGACTTGCCTGAGGTTCTTGAAGGCCTCTCATCCAAAAGTTCTGTTCTTCAGTTCTGAACAGAAGAAGAACCTCAGGAAGGTCGAGTTGCGACTGAGTAGCACCTTCGAGGTTCTAACATTATGCAAACATGTAAGTGCATTTAAAATTTAGGTTGTGTTTTCCGTCATACTGTTGGACACTACAAAGACAACTGCAAAGGAGCAAAATCGGCACATTTGTGTCATTTAATGTAGCATATGTTTGTGCAGGACCATTACAATAACTGAGGAAATCTGCTGATGTTTGACGTGTAGCGTGGGCTTTATGCCCTTTTTTAGAGATCACACTGAAGGCGAAGATTAAATCATATGCAAAGAGAATATTTTCTTGCCTCAGCCGTGCTGTGTGCTGCCAAATGTGCTGTGAGCTGTTGCCATCTGCTGAATCTGTTTCTTCAATCTGAGTTGTCTGTTGTAGAGTTAAATTTAGTGGCTGTTTGTTGTCACTCTGCATCACTCTGCTCTGTCTCTGTTGAAGTGTTTCTCTTGTTCTTCTCTCTGTCAATCTGGCTTCTCATTCAGAATTCTTCTATACGAGTTTAATCTGGTGTGTGTGTGTGTGTGTTTTATTTCGGTTTCAGGGTCTTTATTATTCTTATTACAAAACCATTATTGAGGCTCCCTCTTTCCTGGATGGCCTCCACATGATCATGAACGATCGGCTGACAGAGCACCCCCTGGTTATCAACACACTGAAGAGATTTAATCTCTACCCAGAGGTAACGTTGACACATTATTTATATGATTTGCAGTATGGTAGCGTTATTGTACTTTTTCTTTGTCATTTTGCTGTTATTTTGAAGTTGGAAAAAATATTGTGTGGTAAAAGTTCAAATCACTAAACAATTTATTTTTTATTCTCTCACATTTTACATCTCCTCTCAAAACGTGAATATTTAATGAAAGAGCAGTGTATGTAACAGTAGCAGCTTTCCATAAGTCAGTGACGAGCTACAGTTAATCTTGACGTTGTGTGGTTTGAGCCTTATTTTTTACATCACTGATTAATGCTGTAATTTCTTGATTTATGAGTGAATTGTTTTCTATAAGTGAGGAAACAGCGAGGCGTGCAGTCTGCAGCTGCTGTTTGTACCAAACCCAAGAGCATGTGTGTTTGTGTGGGATTCATTATAGTAGATGAGTTGTGGCAAAATCTACAAACCAGTGCAGAGAAAATCAACATTTTCAGCTCAGGGAAGTAATCTAACAGCTCTGGAAATGTAATGACCACCAGTGTGTGTGTGTGTGTGTGTGTGTGTGTGTGTCCTCATCAAAGGCACAGGACAGAAAGACCCTTTCAGACACGTTGTTTTAACAGATCTTTCACACACTGTCATCCCTCCTGCTCTCTGTCTCTTCTCTCCAGGTGGTCCTGGCCAGCTGGTACCGGATTTACACAGGTGTAATGGGATACTTTGGGATTCCCACGAAGATGTGCTGGTCCATCAACAGAGGAGAGGGGCTCAGTCCTGTGGACAGCTGTGAAGGTACATACTGTCACCATGGCGCTCCACTCTGATCTGCAAATAGACTAATTTGTGCACACACAGCTTAACATTACTCAAGCACATAGAATCACTACAGTGACCCGGGGCGCTACACTAACATTTAAAAAAAATGATTGGATGACTAATTCCTTCACAGACTTTGATTTTACTCACTCATAGACAGATGCAGTTAAAACAATCTCAGAAAATTTATAAAATAAAAAATGTATAAATATATAAAGGAACCAAGCAACTTTTCTTTCAATTGAGCTTTTACTTTCAACTGTAGGTTTATTTTTCACCTTCAAAATAAGATCACAGCCAACACGTGATTAGCTCAGCTTACCTCAAAGACTGAAAACAATGGGAAACAACTGTCTTAAAGTAGGTAATGTGTGGCATTCTTGTGAGGATAAACATCATTAATTGATTATTAGAATCCCAATCTACTATCTGTAGATCAAACGTATGACCTTTGGGATCCTACAAACCTACAGAACTTCACACAGTAAATCTGCAGACAGTAAACATTAGAAGCTGTTGTCATCTTTCCTGTGTGGAATTACAATTTCTGTGTTTCTGTCAGCCAGGGTCGATGTACGCTGGCTGTTTTCACAGTGTTTACATAAACCCTGACACAAGCCACCTTGCGTAAGAGCTAACAGACAGAGAGCAGGAACATTTCCTGTAACTTATCAATCTGTTCTGTGTACCTGCTAATGGTGCTGGCAGCATTGCTGAGAGGAAATTGTGCTAGAAATACAGTTTCAGTCCATTTATGGACCTGTACAGGTTGATTATATTGTTGATAATGCTGCAGCTTCTCTGCACACTATACTTGATACTGTTGCCCCTCTGAAAA
>JAUMHL010000009.1:3139947-3153858 GCA_032362345.1 Sandelia bainsii | reverse complement strand
GAAATACTTCCAGAATGGCGTTTTCATTCAGGAAAGTTTGCATCTGAAGAAGGACAACCTTCTCCAGAACCTTCGAATGAAAAGGTAATTTTGATATAGGTCAAAAATTTGAAAGGTCTGTGGAATCCAAGCTAGGCTTTTTTAAAAGGGGCTGAACTTCAGCATGTTTAAAATCAGCTGGGACAACACTCCTCTCCAAGCAGCGATTTATTCTGACTAAAATGGTGGGTCCAATAGTATTAAAAACATCTTTAATAAGACGAGATGGAATAAAATCTAGGGAACAGGCTGTAGGCTTCAGATAGCTAATTATCTCTCTCAAGAGAGAGAGGGACACAGATTCAAACTGATTCAAAACAGCTGAACATGGGACAGAGGGGTCACAAGCAGAGGGACTAATGTGTGATCTGATGTCAGCAATCTTGTTAATAAAAACTCTAAGAAAGTTCTCACAGATTGCAGGAGATACATCAAGACCGGTAGCAACAGGAGGATTAATAACTGTATTAATGGTGTTAAATAACACTCTTGGCCTGTGACAGTTATTCTCTATCAAATCAGAAAAATATTGTGTTCTAGCGGCTTTAAAACTCTTCTGATAATGAAGCAAGCGATCCTTGAAAATATCGAAAAACACTTGGAGCCAATTATTTTTCCATCTACGTTCAGCTCTTCTACATTCCCGTCTGGCAGAACGGGTGACTTCATTTAACCAAGGCTGGGTTTTTGGTTTTGAGCGCTTGGACTTAAAAGGAGCGTTACGGTCAAGAATACTGTAACAGGTGGAGCTGAACATGGCAATTAATGCATCTGGGCTCAAGTGCAGAGCAGGATTTTCCAGGACTTGGAACTGAGCAGCGTCTTTGTAGGCTGTGACAAACTGTCCGGCAGTGGCGGGGGTAAGTGCACGAGAAAAGCGTACGGGAACATGAGGTCTGACAACTTTTCTGGGGACAGAAGTACCAAAGATAACAGGTCTGTGATCAGAGAAGTGTGCAGATAATGATTTCACAGACAGGCCAACCATACGATAAGACGAGGTTCAGAGTGTGTCCATGTTCATGAGTTGGACCTGTCACCCACTGAGTTAGGTTTTGCCAAGAGTTGAGTAGAACAGCAGACGTGGGTGTTAAAATCTCCAAGAATTAAGATGCTGTCGTACTTTGGCATAATCTCTGCTAAAAAGTCAGAGAACTCCTGGATAAAATCCTAGTTAAATTTCGGTGGTCGGTAAATGAACAAATCTGTATTACAAATTCATATAATTGACAACTCTACCTATCAGAAATGCCACACAGGGCAAGGGCTACTTCTTTTCAAGGCTATACACTCCCCACGCCAGAACAAGTGGGTAAGGGCATAAAGTCTAAAACAAACTACAGCAATCCACAAACACCCGTCACCCCAAACACCCCTGTGTGAGTGTTGCTTCTTCTCAGCTCAAGACCCAAGTCTTCGCCCCCCTGGTAATAAGCTGCGTCTTGTTTAAAAGCACTACAAATAATAAACACAGTTGTATAATAGCAAAAGTAAGAAACTTTAAAACACTAAGACCCTTTGCCAGGCAGAAAGCTGTGGCACGGGTTGAGCCCTTATGAGGAAATTACAAGCGTGTAGACGCTTGTTGACCTTGGTCACTAGATGGTCACTAGATGTCGCTGTAGGACGTGAAGCTGTCAAGTCAAACCGTCAATTAAAAAAATAGTTATTATATCTCCTTCCACTATTTATAAAAATACACTTTGCACACATTTGCACATACATGCACACTCCTTAACCACTCCCAGCTTTCGTAACGTTTTGATTATAACAGTAATAACAGAAAAACAAAAAATAAATCTTATTTTGTTTTGGTTTATTTGTCTATTTGATCACCAGTTTCTAACAGAAACATTGAAATTCATTTTCATGTTTCCATTTCCTGAGTCCAACAAAAAATTCTGGTCCGTTTATTAGTTTTTCCAGACTAATCGAAATATTAAATGAACAGATGGTACAAGAGCCTACTTGCCTACGTTTCCCATAATCCCTTTATTGTCAATACTCGCGAGAATTGGCGAGAAAAAAGGCAAACACGTTTGCGCCTGCGCAATATCATTCGAAAACTTGCACGGTGAGCGACGCCGTGGAGGAGAAAGACAACGCAGTGAACTAAACACGCAATGGCGGCGGCGGCGACAACGGCAGGCGGAACGGGCTCAGGCGGACCGGCTACCGGCCCGGTCAGTGGTGGGACCATGGCGGGACGAAAAAAGGATGGCGGCCCGTCCACGAAATTCTGGGAAAGCTCAGAAACTATATCCCAATTGGAGACGGTGCGATTGTGGATCGGAAAGCACTACAAGAAGGTAAGCTAGCTGCTCCTCCATTGATTTCTACGAAGGCCCGCGTCCCGCTGGCACAATGGAGCGCTGATGTTCTAGCTAGCTGCAGCCACACAAACAAACTATAGTTTAGGTTTCACTTGTTTGTACAAACGTTTTCGTTTGGTTGAAAGTAGCTGCTGGTAAAAACGCATAAAACGTACCTCCAAGTTCATGGACTCTAATTTTACTTGAGCAAAGTGTTTATCCCCCAGCTAGCCCGCTGCTAACGTTAGCTACCAACCGTCCATTCAGTGAGGTTAACTACTCAAGATGAAAAATGTTTACAAACGAGCATCAAATTGAAGCTGCTTTAGCTGTTCAGATCATCGTTTCTGTGTTCAGAAGTTTTCAGTTTATCAGCGCTGTAAAGGTCCCTAAAAGCTAACCAAATCGGACGGGTGTCACGGGACACCATGCACCATACAAACAGCTCGTATTAGCTAACGTTAGTTGTCCTAGCCTGGTTTTTAATATCGTTTTTTAATATAGTCAGGGCATAATAATTAGATGACTTTGTGCACTTTCAATGCACAGTCGTGTTTTGTGATGCAGTGCTGAGTTTTGTCAACACAGAAGCATGCCTCACTGTGCAGGCTCCACTCTCCCACCAAGTTAACCAAACAAAGAATCGTCTTCCTGTCTTGTCGTGCTTCCAGCACAACCTACTGACACACTTAGCTCGAATAAATCAAAGAAAATAAAGACACATAATGTAGAGATATTGAGTAAACCTACATAGAACACACATAACCAGGAATAAGTATGTGAGTTTTATATGCACAAAGATGAATCCAAACCATTGCCCAGAGTTTCTTTTTATACACCTAAGATGTATAAGTCAGATGTGTTTTGGGGTTTAAGGCTTTAAGTGGGGCATTGTTATAAATAGATCTCTTTTTTTAGTTTGGTTGTCCTATTTTCTTACTTCAATTACATTAGTTATTTCTTTATGGTTTTGTGCCACAGTAAGAGTGAACATTTAATGGAGGCCCAGTTATCGTGTATGCTTGATATTTGGCAAATGGAAGAACTCACAACAGCAAGAATGCACTAGTCCTTGAGGAAGACCCTGGATTCCTTGCAACTCCTGTTGTACTATGTTATTGACCCTGACCTTGTGACCTCAACATGGAAACAAGTCAAAACATTTTTTGTAACCTCATCAAAATAAATGCATACATATTATTTCTATGTAACATTAAAACTAAAATTTAAAAATAAATAAAAATCCGTACTCCCAACATTTTGACATTTGCAAGGGTAAATTTTGGGGAATTAAGATGGTTAAATGGTTATTAAAAGAAAGTGAAATGAATCAATCAGTTGACAGGCAGAAAATTGGTCGGCAACTATTTTGATGATCACATACTTTTTTTGTCATCTTTTTAAAAGTAAAAAGCCACATTATTGCTTTTTCTGTGTTTTCTAATGTGACGATTTTATGCCTTTCATTGTCACACATGGTGGTAAACTATTATCTCTGTCTGGTTGCAGTATGTCCAGAATGACTCCCCATCCAGTAAATCATTGGCAGGCCTGGTCGTCCAACTTCTTCAGTTCCAGGAGGATGCATTTGGACGTAGGGTCAACAATCCTGCCCTTACCAAGCTACCTGTAAGCACAATACATACACATTACAATTATATTTGAACAACATATATTTTGTGGTGTATTTGCTCGAATGCATTAATGCTTGTGGTTATCAGTACAGCTATAGTTTATGTTGAATACAATCAGTTAATCTTTGTTCTTCCTCTTCTATACTCAGGCCAAGTGCTTCTTAGATTTCAAGGCAGGGGGTGCGCTCTGTCACATCTTGGGATCGGTCTACAAGTTCAAGAGCGAGCAGGGCTGGTGAGTTAAACTCTACAGATAGAAATGGTGTTGACCTGACTTCATAATCCAGCTGGCTCCTTCTTCTGCAGTTTTCTCTCCTATAAATTTAGCAAATATTTGTTTTCTTGGAGGTCATAAAGAACAGTATTGTGATTCATTAAGGACTGAGAAATAATAATAATGATGGTTAACTCCAGAAAAAACAATTTGCATGTTTTGGTTGCAGTTAGGGAAAATGTGACTTGAACAGGTATTGATTACAGGAACCAGATATAAAGTCACCAAATACATATAATACAGTAATGTGAATGCATTTGCTTGGTTGTCTGTGAAGATTCTCAGTCATCCAGGTCATGGTTATCCCAAATAAGGTTATTCAGTGGCAACTGGACTTGTTTTGGTGTAGTTTAGTTTAGTAACTAAAACAAGTCCAGTTGCCACTGAATAACCTTGTTTGGGATATTTGCTTGGTTGTTCTGGTAGAATGGTACATCACATTATTTGTTTGACTATCTTGTATCCATCATTCCCAGGCGTCGGTTTGACCTCCAGAATCCCTCACGGATGGACAGGAATGTGGAAATGTTCTTAAATGTAGAGAAGAACTTGGTCCAGGTATGACTTCACACACACGCTGGTGGTTGGTGTCTACTATAAAAATGTCTGTAGATGCTCCTCATTTAATTGTTGAAACGTAATTGCTCTGATTGGAACAGTCCTGCATTTTCAGCTAATGTTCAGAACTAGTTGTAGTTAGCCTTCATTGTATATATGTTTTTAGTTAATCAGCGTTAATATATTTACTTGATGGCTTTTTGCTCTAACTCACATTATTTAGTAGATGAGTATTTTTGTTTGGTAAGTTTGCATCTACAAAGCTAAACCAAGCAGAATGGATAGATAGATGAGCAGTGATGGTCTTTTGCATTCATTTTTGGGCAAATAAAGCCTTGTTAAAGATGTTAACATTATGTTTCTGTACTTGTAGAGTAACTGCTTGACTCGACCAATTGTTTTTCTGTCACCGGACATCGAGCAGAAACAGGCCAGTAAGCTCAAAGACATCATCAAAAGGCACCAGGTGAGCTCCAGCCAATAAGCACAAACTAGGAAATGAAAATAATTTTCAGAAAAGTGCAGCTTTTTCAGCAGACTGTCAGATTTCCCTCTTTTAGTTGTTAATTATAATTTTACCCCCTCTTTCTCCTCCAGGGCTCCATTACTGATGATAAATCAAAGGCCACACATCACATATACCCCTCCCCCCCGTCTCAACAAGAAGAAGGTAGGGTAGAATTCTCTGTAACATACTAATTTTGTTTTCTTAATCACGTTTCATTCAGGCAGAATTTCATTTGATTATTTTCATAAGTTCCACATAAATGTTTTTGTTGTTTATGTCAGTGTTTTTGTATATGTGTGAGCATTGACTTTCATCTGTTGCAGAGGAGTGGCTTCGTCTGGTCATGAGGAAAGACAAACAGGTGCTGGTGCACTGGGGTCTCCACCCAGACAGGTGAGCAGTGAGTAGGATAGACACTCTTGCTGTGCCGTTCATACCACATGAATTTTTTATTCTCCTGCATTAAGCGTCTTTCTAGTACGCTACGGTAGATGATTAATGGATGATCTTGAATCTATAAATCAGAACCAATGAATCAGATTTTACCTGGATTTTTCAAAGTAATTTTAAAACGCTAGTACTATAGAATACGTGTGTTGTCAATATCTAAATGTTGTCTGAATATTGCCCCTGTTAACCATTTTTAAATATGTGAAATGTGTTATATGAAATACCTCGTATTCATATGAATTAAAATCAAATTAATGCTAAAGATGGAATGATAATCTTTTGTTTTGTTATTCTAGCTATGATACCTGGGTATCAGCCAGCGAGGTGGATGGTGACGTGGAGGATCCACCCAGCACTGACAGACCTTGGAAGGTGATAAATACTAGAGATTTTCAACTTTTCAACAAGATTTTACTAGAGAACATTTTCAACTTTAAAATTGTAATTGGTATGGAAAATAAACTATTATTATTAGTGGCCAGTGTCGAGTCAGGCCATACATTTTTATTTAATTTTAAGTTTTTCTGCTGTGTGAAATAAAATAAGAAATCCCCAAAATACTGTTCAGTAGACGTTTCACCTTCTACTCAGAAGGCTTCACCAGTTCTGAACTGATGATGATGCCACTGAACATTTTTTTTGTGGGGGGGATAAAAACTGACTGAGAATCTTCACAGATAAATAAAAAAAAGTTCAAAGTTCAGCAGGTTTTTTTAATGATGCTTCTGTTGTCGCCAGAAGCAATGTTCAACACTGAGTCCGTTCAAATGGGAATCAAGGCAGCAGCAGAAAGTTTTGATAGGATTTTGTAAGGATAAACTACCAATAACGAACAATCAGCCACTGAACTCATAAACAGCTTGATCATGGTGAACTCGCTCATTGCCTCATCTCTAATGCTTTTCTCATCAGGTCCATGTCAAGTGGGTTTTAGAAACCGATTCCTTTAATGAGTGGATGAATGAAGAAGACTATGAGGTGGATGAGAACAAGAAGCCAGTTAGCTTCCGCCAGAGAATCTTCCCCAAGGAAGAGGAGGTAGGTGTTGTGCTGTTTGTGTTAAACAGTGTTTAGTGCATCAGTGCAGTTAATTTAAACAATGTTTGATGTAAACAAGAAGTTTGCTGATTAAATCCAACATTATACTTATATTAATTATAATTATACAAATTTAAATCATTAACAAAATACACTGGTCAGATACCGGTCATAAATTCCGTTCTGTGTTGTGATGGATTCAGTGTTGTCAAAACAAGTGTTATAGTATAGTACTTTTGTAGTAGGGTGTGTGTTGCATGCGCTTCGCCCTGTGGTCTGTGTGTTGTTTTTTTCTTTTGTCTGTGTGGCGTTTCTGTTGCACATCCTCTCCAATCCTTTCCTCACTCTTCGTCTTATTTATATCAGGGTTTCTGTTGATGTTTAGAAAATTATTTTTCATGATTTAAACCTCAGAGGTAGTTAACAGAAAGCATGTTTACTTACTTATCAACACACCGAGAACATTTACGACTGCAATTTAATACCACGTGAATGTCTGAATACATAGTGAAGGCTTATAACTTTAGTTTAACATTATCGCTTTATTATTTAACTTTATTGCAGGATATGTTTTTTCCTTTGCTTGTCCACTTACACCTCATGGAAGTACCCTCACAGTTTCCACTTACATTAATGGCCGTGCAGCAGTTTAAGTGTCTGTGAAGATTCTCAGTCATCCAGGTCAAGGTTATCCCAAAAAAGGTTATTCAGTGGCAACTGGACTTGTTTTAGTTCCTTGAAGACTTTTGAGATACCCGTTTAAGTGCTTCCGCAGAATCTGAGACTGGCAGGACAGGCAGCTAATCAAAACCTGTTTGTTTAAGAGCTGTTGCTTCACTTACATTCTGTGCACAATGGTCAAAAATAGTATAAACAATGAAAAATGATGACATTAAATCTTACAAATTTTAGTTGGTGGTTTGTCTGCTAAAGATAATTTTTGCCAGAGAAATATTTCACCACATAGTCCAATTGAAATGGAAGTTGGTGTGGAAGAGAAGCTATTGATATTAAGAACCTTTGAGTAAAGACAGTGTACAGGAACCCTGGTTGTCTCCTTCACCGCCACGGCATCCTCTCCCTTCCCTGCTGTCGTTCTCCCACTGCTTCCCCTCCTTGTGTGTGCAACCGTTCCATCCTCTCATTCTGCGGCTCTTTCTCTCATCCTCCATCCCTCGCTCCCTGTGCTGCACGGGGTTTATCTGATCAGTCTTCCCGTACACCTGATCGTAAGGAGCGCAAGGCTAACTCTGCCGGAAAGAAGAGGAGGCGCTCACCCTCACCACCCATCACTCCTGCTGAGTCCCGCAAGAAGGGAGGAAAGAAGGGGTAAGGAGACTCATTTTTCTATAGAGCGTGTAGAAGAAAGGGGGAATAAAATCTACAGTCTTGTCTATGTTCTCTAGATGTATAACAAAATGACCTCAACTAACAATGTTCTGTTGTTAGTCAAAGTTCTGAGAACTAAATTCAGTGGTGGATTTATACACATTTCAGGCTCTTGTCAGTATTTATAACAGCAGCGCAGAAGGACTTATCATTTAAAATGTCAAAGATCTAGAAACGCAAGAAGAGTGGCAGAGTAACAATAATGTCTAAATACATTGTCATTGAGCCATGTGTGCTGATGCTAATTTAATGTCTCTACACGTTGTTTGAGGAAGAGTTCTGAAACACCTCTACCGTCACGACAGTGTTTTGCAGATATTTTGAAATGTTCTCATAAAATATCCTGAGCCAATGAGTTTGCAATGTTTCCAGTTGCTTTCACCTAACTTACCTGTCTGTGCACCAGGAACCCGGGGCCTCACTGGAAGCGACGGGGTCACAGAGGTGAAGAGGAGGACACAGAGGAGGACATCACCAAGGACATGGACGACTCATCGGCTGGTGCCAGCATGGAGGAGGGCAGCATGTCTAAGAATGGTATCTGACAAGAGTAGGGCTGAGCTGGACAATCCTTTTGTTCAATACATGAACACACTGAATAACTGGGCCAGCAGCTGTATTGTAGAGCTATTAAGGTCTGATGTGGTTTAGATTTGATCACGTAATCTTGTGCAGTCCAAGGTCAAAGTTAAAATTACTACTACTGAAGAGCAGACCAAGACGTGTATAGGACTCAAAGTAAAGCAAACTGAAGAACAGAAGAGCTTGTGCTCACACTGAGATTTCCAAGCTCTCACGTAGGTTTGAGTGTGTTCTTCAAGAAATTATTGAATCCTTGAATCATTTGATTGAATATATTTTTGGGTGCTTGCAAATTTCTGTGTGTACACATCATTTTCTTTGTTGTTTCTTCTGCACTGGTATCCAGCTGGAGAATTGGATGTGCTCACCTTCCACTTACTCTTCTGATGAAAAATAAAATTTAAATCTGCTTGCATTTATTGCATTTTCTACAAATGTAAAATGATCATAGTATTGTGATGTTTTTGTCTTTCTGTTTAGGTAGAAATGTGTTTAAAAGGGAAAAGTGTGTTAAGCAAAATTATGAACTAATAAGCAGTTGAAACTGAGATCAGTGAACAGGCTTCGACAGAATCGATTCATTTGAACAGAATCATAAGTTTCAATTTAATTATTATTATTATAAATATTATTAGAGAATCGCACCTATTGTATCCCGTTTTTAAATACATTATACAGTTATTAATACAAATATGCCTTTTTTCTGAATTTATCTTTTCATGTTTTATTATATTTCGTTCATTTGCCAGTTTAAGAATTTTGAGTTCCATTCATTGATCTTTAGGTTTGAAATGTGTGATTGGTTTCTGTGATTCTGTTTGTGGTGGTTTGTACAAGGACTTTTCTTTTCTTTGCTTCTAAAACAATCCAATATGAATGAAGCTTGATCTGTATTCTTCTAAAGATTCCCTTTAAACACCAAACGCATAAGTCCCATCTGCAACGTCCCACTTTTACTGAAATCTCAATTTTCTTCCCAACCAACACACAATTGTTCTTAATCTATTTTAGTGTCCCCTCTTGCAATCCAGAATACTGGATAATACTTCCTGTCACATAGTTGAATTAAGCCGTTGTTGAAACTCTTATTTAATTCTTCTTTTTTACATTTTCAGTAGCTAATTTTATTTGTCTTTTTTTCATACACAGCAAAGAAAGACAGCGAAAATACTCCGGTGAAAGGAGGAAATATGGCCGACTTGGGTATGTACAGACCGAATTTGTTTTAGTTGAGTATGAATTGCTTTAATCAAGTAATGACCATTCTGTAATGTGAAGTAGCTCAACTAAAGTACATTTTTATTTTTTCTAGATGACATGGAGGATGACTCTTTGCTGTCTGGTGGAAAGGTAAGATCATTGGCTCTTTGTTTATCAAACCAATCACTGTAAATGTGTGAGTGAGGGGAAGATGAGTTTTATCTGTTGCTGACTTATCAGGGCAGTTGCCATTGTTCTGTCATTCAATAGAGTTTCAGCTAAATAATTACTCCATGTATAAAATGGCACAGATGGACACTAAAGCCCAATGTGATGTTGTATTGACCTGTCTCACTCCGTCTTTCCAGGATGATGAGGAACAGGGCAAAGGTGAAATCAACAGACTGATAGATGTTGGTGAGGATAACGTAACTGAACAGACTCACCATATCATCATTCCCAGCTACGGTGCATGGTTTGACTACAACTGGTAAGAGCTGGGAAACTGGGGACAACACTACTAAACAAATGTTATTGTTTTTCAGCCCAGCTCAGTTTCATTCCTGTTTTGATGTAATCTCCCAAATATATAATATTGTACATTAATTTAATTGGAAGAATAACAATTTACGAGATACTAAGAAGCTTTGTTTACTTGGAAGATGTTCTATTAGTCGGCACTTTTTCTTTAAATTGACTGTATCTGAGAAAACATATTTGCTTGTCACTCTCACTGTTAAAGCAATAAAAATAACTTTAAGATTTCAGAAGATTGCAGCTAATCATGTTCTAAATTAGCAGATGAATTCAGGTGCCACAGTGAACTTTTCATTAAGTGATTAATGATAATTCTCTACCTGGATTTCTGTTTGTAAATATTTTTCTTTTTCTTTGCTTTTTTTGTTAGCATCCATGAAATTGAGAGGCGAGCGCTGCCTGAGTTTTTCAACGGAAAGAACAAATCCAAAACTCCAGAGATGTGAGCTTACACACACACACATTGACATCAGCCACAAATTACATTAAACCATGTTTCATGTGTTTAATTTTAAACTGTGTGTGTGTGTGTGTCATAAAGTGTCCTGCTAATGTCTTTGTGATTCTTCTCTGCTTTTAAACAGATACCTGGCCTACCGGAACTTCATGATTGACACTTATCGGCTAAATCCTCAAGAGTATCTCACCTCCACCTCCTGCCGCAGGAACTTGGCCGGGGATGTCTGTGCCATAATGAGGTGAGCTAAGACCAATGAAGATGTACAATCAGAGTTTGGATGGTTCTATTATCTGAAACTTTACTATACTGAGAACGGATGTGGCACCGTAAAATATTATTTGGTATAAAGACATACTGCAGAAGTCACTGAAACTAAATAAGTCACTGTAACAGTTACCAGGAAATTCTGTAGCTGTGAGTACATTTAAATAAATCAGAAAAATGGTCGAGACAATAAAGTGAAAACATATTAAATGCAATTACTTGTTTTCTCCAGGGTTCATGCTTTCCTGGAGCAGTGGGGTTTGGTGAATTACCAGGTTGATGCCGAAAGTCGCCCGTTACCCATGGGCCCTCCACCCACACCCCACTTCACTGTGCTGGCTGACACGCCATCCGGACTCATACCTTTGAACCACCGCCCCCCACCGGTAAGGAAAACTTCAATAACTTAAACCTGAGCATTGGCAAGGGTTAGTTTCAGGCGTTGGTGAGATCATGAAATATGATCCAGGAAGGCCTGTTGGAGCAATAGATTACTGAATTTGTAGGTTTAGCAGCTACCGAAACTCTGCACATTAGTTTATGTTTCTATGAGATTTTACATGTAAACAGTTCATCGAATACAATAGTTCATGTTCTCTCTGAACTCCAACAGCGCCACAACTGCCCTTTGTACTATTTCCATGATGAGCCTAATTTTAAAACACAATTAAAATTGATAGAAATGCATTTACAGGTACTGAGGCAGTTCTACGTGAGCATTGTTAAATACATTTTTGTCTTTCATCCTCCTAGATTCCTCCTCCACAGGCAATGCCCAACTTTGCAGACAAAGGCAAAGACAAGCCCATTGACCTGCAGAACTTTGGCCTTCACTCTGACCTCTACAAGAAAAGCGCCAAGGTCAGCACATGACTCAGTCAACGACTTGTAATCCATATTCTATAATTCTTTATTTCTCTGGAGCTGGTGAGATGACTGTGAAGTGATTCAGGAAAATGGCTCAATATAAAAAAGAATACTTTTTTCCTGCATTTATATAGTAAGCTGCAGCAAAAATCGACGAAAGTCTCCTCCTAATCAACTTTCTTGTTGTCTGTTATTTAGATTTTTGATAATTTTTTTGGGGATTTCAACAGGGAAAAGCTGCCACCTCCACCAGGGAATGGACAGAGCAGGAGACTCTTCTGCTACTAGAGGTGAGCCGCAGACAAAAGGGAGAAGAAACTGGTTAAATACTGAATACTGCAATATATGACTGCTGAGCACTGAAATGCAGTCTCTTCCTCTATCCAGCTGTCATAAATACTGATGGAAACATAAAATGGTTATTGCACTTGTTGTTGCATTTCCTCCATATCTCTGTCTATACCCCCCTCCATCTGCCTGTCATCCTTTTTCCTCTTTCTTTTTATGTCATTTCATTTCTATGCTGTTTTCCCCATTTGTTCCTTTTATTACTCCTGTATTTAACATGTTGGTCCTTCTCTTTGTGCCCTTTGTCCTGATTACATAAATCTTTCCTTCCTTTGTCAAAGCTGACTTTCTTTCTCTTGTGCCCTTATCTTTTTTATACAGTACATAGCCTCCTTCTCTCTTCCTCCATCCCGTCATCTTCGTCACTTTTCTACCGGTCATGTGATTCCACATGCATTAATGAATATTGCTCACACTGACTGAAGTATTGTGACTAAGGCTTGTATGTTTGCTAATAGGCACTGGAGATGTACAAAGATGACTGGAACAAAGTGTCGGAACATGTTGGTTCACGTACCCAAGACGAGTGTATATTACACTTCTTGCGGCTGCCCATTGAGGATCCATACCTGGAGAGTACTGAGAGCACTCTGGGCCCTCTGGCCTACCAGCCCATACCCTTCAGCCAGTCTGGAAACCCCGTCATGAGCACAGTAGCCTTCTTGGCTTCTGTAGTTGATCCCAGAGTGGCATCTGCTGCTGCTAAGGCAGCTTTAGGTGAGAGCTATATTTTGATAGTAACTGACTGTACTTAACTTATTTGTAGTTCTACAGTTGAACTTTGGTAGGAGTCTAAGCACCTATGATGTTGGAATATAAATGTTTACTACAAAACGATGAAAAATATTCTCATTAAAGATAATGAAGAAGATAATGAAGACCATACAAAACCATAAAGACAAAAATGTTTTTTTCAGTAATGCACCTGTGCCAATTTATTTTGTTTGTTGTATTATTTGTTTTAGAAAATATTTGAAGAATATTTGAGTTGGAAGCCTTTTTCACTTTAAGAGTGTCACATTTGAATTGTAAATTAATAAAGGTTGTCTCTCTGTCTGCAGAGGAGTTTTCCCGTGTGCGTGAGGAGGTGCCAGCTGAGCTGGTGGAGGCTCATGTGAAAAAGGTACAGGAGGCGGCCAGGAGCACAGGAAAGGTGGACCCCGCCTTCGGCCTGGAGAGCAGCGGCATTGCTGGCACTGCCCCCGAGGAGCCAGAAAAAACTGGTGAGTAACGTGTGACGAGGGGCAGAAACAGAAGTCGCTGATTAACATTTCCTGACATGTCTGGAAAAAACTGTAACCCATGAATGCAAGTGTGAAATTGTGTTTGTAGGCCTACAGCTTGACCAATATTATCTGATTCAGATTAGGCTTGGTATGTCTGTGAAGATTCTCAGTCATCCAGGTGAAGTTGTCTGAAAGTTGAGTCATGGCAACTGGACTTCTTTCTTG
>JAUMHL010000009.1:3048796-3139847 GCA_032362345.1 Sandelia bainsii | reverse complement strand
AAGTTCTGTGGATGCAGAGCGAAACGTCTCTACCTTACAAGAAAGAAGTCCAGTTGCCATGACTCAACTTTCAGACATTAAGCTTGGTAGTTTTGCGTGCCATGATGTCTGCTGCCACTGGAGGGCAGCATATGGTAGCAGTATCACACTGGTGTGTGTTTGTGTGGCTGTGTTAAGGCCAAGTGACTGGTGAGTGGACACTGTCATCACTTTGTCCTATTCTCACATCCCTCTTTTTATCTCACGTTTGTCTGTCTTCATCTGCGTATGAGGCAGCATGATCAGTCCGTCTTGACATTTGAAGAGGATGCACTTGTCAGTTTTTACCACTGTAGCTGTGAGCTGTAGGGAAATATTGGTGTATGTGTGCATGTATGAGCATACTACCCTGGTAACCATTGGATTAAAACAACACTGGCAGATGGGTCAGGGGAGTGGGAGGAGGGGAAGTAGAAAACTGGGTCATCACTCTACTGTGTGCTTATCTCGTTCCCTCTATTTTGCTTTGCTTTCTTGAAATATTCCCTTCTCTCTTTGTCTCTTTCACTTTTGCTCACAACTTTCTTGCGCACACTCCCACACACAATACCAGTCATTTCTTATACCTGATTTAATGCTCTCTAGAGCTACTCTTTCCATCAATACACTTAAATGCATTCAGTGCCTTACCCAACTAACGCACAACACACTATCAATATTCAAACCCTTAATATACACTCAAGTGCACTCGTGACATGGTTTAACACTCAGCTGTACACATGGTTTCCACTGGTCATGTGTATGTGTGTGTTTTGGTCAGTTGTTGGGTGTGCCCTTCCCCGTGGGCCTGTTAGCTTAAAATGCTTTTAACCTTAATTTTCTCTCCAGACTTCCTGCCCTTCAGTGCTCATTTTTGATTGTGTTTACCTCATTAAATCAATAAATGCATTTTTGCATTAAATGCATTTTTCAAAGAGTTTTAAATAAAAATGTATCTATCTTATCTATATTATCTTAATTTATCTGTGCATTTTTATGATCTCACCTTGTTTTTGACTCTTGTTCCTGTATTTGAGGACACATGGTGTAAATAATTTATTGAGGAATTTTGAGAATTTATTGAGGCTGCAGCATAGCAGTCTTTAACCATAGGCTTTACCCTGTGAAGTGATGCAGATGTTTCACTTTCAGAAACCACAGAGGCAGAAAAGATGGACACTGACACAGACTCCCAGCAGGCCGATAAGGTAAGACAACCTTTTATCCTCCACACAGGATATGTTGTACATGTCTACATGTTGTAGAAAAACTGCAGTTGGAATTTAGTCTGCAAATGCAACTTACCTGTATAATGGAAACATCTCTTAAAGGATTGGGCTGTTGATACTTTAGATTTTTTCTCATTCTCTCCCATGTTGGTGGCGCTCAACACCAAGCGCAATGCTTCTCAACATAATTCAATTCAGAGCAAAGTATCAGTTAAAAAGTAGCCACGCCTCTCTCCTACTTGGTGTTTAAAGTACATTTTTCCACTCATCTACATTTGGTCCGTGTCTTTGGAAAAGGCCAGCGGCTGAATTAAATGGCATTCACTAACTTTCTCATTTTCCCTGCTCTGCTGGGTGACTCGATGGTTGATGGCTTCCTCATTACCACCCATTAACCAGAGTCAGACACTTTGTCCAAATGACTTTGATTGTCCCCAAACAGACGTAGGGTCACGGTACAACCTATTATTGCATTTGCCCTGAGGATCACAGCATTTGTCAGCTGACCAGTCACAGTGTTTATTGTTTGTAGGTAATTTTGTCTTTTGTGTTCTATGTGGCAACCCCTTTTTTTTCTTCTCTTTTTAACAGCTTGTAACACTGAATGTCCCAGGTTTTCTTTGACCCAGTCTAAAGCCTAAAGTAGGTCTGTTGTTACTTCCTCTGGCACTGACTCGGGCCACTTACTGTTTTGTCTGTGTCCACTTTCTTCAGCCGGAGCTGAAGGATGAGGCAGAGAAGCCCAATGAGTCCGCAGAGAAATCTGACAAGACAGAGGCCGCAGAAAAGGTGAAGAAGGAGGGAGCAGAAAAGGTGAAGAAGGAGGGAGCAGAGGTACTGGAACGTGAGGAGGAGAATGAAGAGGGAGGGGAGGCAAAGACAGCTGCATCAGGTACCACCGCGATTCGTGAGAAAATACACAAAAATGTCCCACACACATATAGTTAATAATGTTTTGCATTTGTAAATAAGGCTGTGACTAACCTTTAGTTTAAAGTGGTCTGCTGATTATTGATCTTGATTAATCAATGGACTAAAGGGATATATTACATTTACTACAAACCTAGACAAAGAAAATCCTCTCGATAAGAAACTGGAACTATGGAGTAGTTGTCGTATTATCAAAGTAGTTGCAGATTATTTTTCATTTCATTTTGATTATCATTGACTAAACAATTGATTGAGACAGTATGTTAAAAACATCTGATGTATTTAGTGTTATTCAACACTGTGTCCTTTAAAATGTGTATGCAGTGTGTCAGTGCTGAGATATATATATATATATATATATATATATCCTCTCCCCTGTCAGACAAAGATGAGGCTATGGAGACCTCATCCTCAGAACAAGAGAAGGATAAAGAGGAGAAGGGATCTACAGAGGAGGGAGACGACAAGAGGAAGAAGTTGGAGCTTGACATTGGAGAGGGAAATATCGCCACTGCAGCCGCTGCTGCCCTGGCATCTGCAGCCACCAAAGCCAAGGTGAGACTGCAGGAGCTCTAATTGGAACATAACGAATTCACATTTCTCACCCGACTTGAGATTTTGATATAATTTAGCTACAGGATTAAGTTAGTGGTTCAATCCAGTTTAGTGTATTTAGCCTCATTAAACAAGAATGTAATGGTCATAAAGCAGTAACTGCCAACTTTTTCTGTAGTGTAAATCTCTCATTCTACTATGGATAATGTATTCTTGATAATGTGGGACATATATGAAGAACGGGACTACACCAACAGAGTAAATTCAATCAAACTCTGGTGACAAAATAACTCCAGAATAATCTCAACTTCAGTGCAGGATATTTTCATGACATAACACATCAGAGTATCACAGTATTTGACACTAACCAGGTATTTATCATGTTTCTCATCATGTTTTTCTTGTCAGCACTTGGCAGCAGTTGAGGAGAGGAAGATCAAGTCCCTGGTTGCTCTTCTGGTGGAGACCCAGATGAAGAAGCTGGAGATCAAACTGAGACACTTCGAGGAGCTTGAGACCATCATGGACCGTGAGAAAGAGGCTGTAAGTCAAAATGATCAAATCACAGGTTCAGAATGTTCAACTTGAGATTAAATATGGATGTCATTGGCCAGCAATGACTCTACACAACTAGGAAAGATGGAACAGAATTAATTATTGCTGCACACTCAGTAAGAGCTCTCAGCTGCAGTTATTAATAATGAAGGTGATCTGTTAGAAGAAGCTCATCCTGTGTGTATGTGTATAGACTCCCTGATAAATGTAATGCATAAGAATCACTGTTACGCAGGAAAAACAAAGAATGTTAAAAAACTTAATCTAGATGAATCTGGAAAATAAGAGCCAAGTATAATGGGACTAGTATTGCATAAGGAAATCACTTCATTACTGATCTGTTTTCATTCCCAGTAAAACCAGTCCTAACCAACTGGAGTTTAAAAGGCAGCTCATGTTACCTTATTCACTCCTCTCAGATGTTAATAAGTTACTGAAGCTTTCATGATTGTTAACATCAACATCTGTATGAAAATTGTGCTTTCATCCATCAGCAACAAATATGTGGTTTGAAACTGTGAATTAGAATACAGGTTTTTGGGATTACAGTTTTAGGCTTTTACTATGCTCCTAATACTGTAGTTGCTAAATTGAAATCAGTAAATATTTGGAGTTCATCTGCCAGTGTTGGCTACCAAACAAGGTGCAGCCAGTCGATTCATGTCCTCCAAAGAGACTGAAGAAGAGAAACAGAATCACTTTTTTGTGAAGGTGCTGAGTTGCAAATAAAGCATTTTCCAATCCAAAGCGGTTGTAGGAAAGTGTAACTGTTACCTGCTTGTACAGGGCAAATGAATGTGTCTCAGCTGTGGATGTGTGTCCTGCCCCTGAATAGTCCCTGGAGACTCTATTGAGAGTGTAAAACTGTTTTCATGGTGGAGGCATCGGGAGCGCAGCCCAGTTCTGCATCTGTAAATAGTGCATGAAAGAGACTCTGCTTTACATAAGCTGAAAGACTGGAGAGAAACCAAAGCTCTGCCTCTGCCATATACTAAGAAACACTGAGCTTCTAAAAAAAAAACCTAAGATCCAGACAGCTGTACACTGAATTTTAAGGCTTCACAGGGTGTGTACATGCTCTCTCTTCTATAGACATACAGGCCACCACTCAATTGTAACCTACTGAACATTGTCAAGGAAATCTCTACATGCCAGTATAAAGATCTCAGATGTGTCAGAAAGGTTGTTGATTGGTGGCTGCCACTTATTCGTTGTGGTTATTTTAACCAATCTCTTCATTTAGTCATTTTTCTCTGCGTTTCTTTCACCTCTGCAGTTGGAGCTTCAGCGGCAGCAGCTGCTCACTGAGCGTCAGGCGTTCCACATGGAGCAGCTCAAATATGCTGAGATGAAGGCAAGGCAGCAGATGGAGCAGCAAGCTGCTGCAGCCGCACAGGCTCAAGGACAGGGACAGGCCCCAGGATCTGGACCTCACCCTGGGCCCCCTCCACCAGGCATGCACCCTGGAGGACCACCACCACACCACGGTGGACCTCCTTCCCACCATGGAGCGCCCCCTTCGCACCACGGAGGGCCCCCACCTGGCGCTGCGATGCACCCTGGCTTCCCCCCAATGAGTCACCATCCGATGGCCCCTCACCACCCAGGACAGACAGGTGGGAGACATGAGAGAAAATACGAGTGACCAAGAACAGATGTTATAAATCTGCACATGTCTGTTGTTAGTATAAGTAACAACAAAAAACCATGATATTGATCTTAACCAGATCACCCAGCCCTGGATTGTGTTACCAGAAAGAGTGAAGGAGTTAATGAGAACGTAATAGCAATGTTATGTAAGAAATCAAGATTAGACAGATTTTTGACATAGTACTTATTTTTCTTTTAAAATCATTCACTTTTGTTGCTGGTTTCCATTAATGCTTTCTACACTACAGGACCGATGGGACCCAGCCAGCCGATTCCTGGACGCATGATGCCTGGCCCGCCCTCAGCTGGCCCTCCTCCTGGCGGCATGCCTCCCATGATTCCCCCACGCCACCCTGGGGCTCCCAACGGCATGTGTGAGTACAAATCTCCCTCTGCCATTCTCATTTACATGATCAACTTTATATAACTTCGTACACAGATTATATATATATTAGGGAAACTCATGGTGATTCACTTTTGGTTCTGTGTAAACTGTTTTCTTTAAACTATGGAGATTTTTCTGGAGTCTATTATTTACACCACAACTTAAATGGAAGTTTCTGGGAATTGGAATATTGCTGGGAGCCAAGAGCTGACACTTGTATTTACTTTGAATGCTAGCTGCAGCTAAATGTTTGGGTCTTTGCTGTTTATGCATCAAATCACACACACCAAGTAAGTGGTTTGCATTAATTCCTCAAACCATGATGACCACACTGTAGCCTTTATAGTACAGAGTAACATTAGTGTGTTAAATACTAATGTTTAATATTGATAGAATACATCCACTAAAATAAGACTGAAAGTAACATAACAAATCATTTCATGAAGATACATAATGTTAGACATTAATAAGCAAATATTACAGAAACGTTTGAAAAGAATAATATAAATTTGTGCATCAAAAGTGTTTTGTCTTCTCTCCTGTCTTTATAATTATCACATGACCTTTAAAATGTACAGAGGAGCCTTACGGCTAGGTCCAGACTCTGGACCCTCAGGTTGGGCACCATTGACAAGCAATGCTGGAGTCACCTTGAAACCCCATAATGTGCTTTTTTTGCTGCACTAAAACCAGCATCTTCCCTCTTTCCAGACCCTGGCCCACCACCTACACAGCCTGAAGCGATGCCTCCGGCTCCTGTGGGTCCTCCAGTGCCCCCAAGTGGACGAGTGGCTGACAACTAAGACTTACACACACACAAATACACACACAAATGCACACAAACACACACAACTAACTCTGTCTCTGAACCTCAGTCCTCTTTTGATGGCCTTTGCTACTGGCTCAAAATGTTTCCCCTCATCACTAAAAAGTACCATAAATTTCATTGCAAGACACACACACACACACTCAGGTTTCAGTGGCAGGGGTAACCCAATATCTCACACACATCCAGACTTCCTCTCAGGGCACAGCAGCAAGGGTTGTCTAGTAATAAACACTGTTTCCTGCTCTGTTGGGCCAGAGGGAGGCTGGAACTAATGACTCTGTGTACAGAAAACAAAACAAGAGACAGAACAGATAAAACGCTGTCTGCCTCTGCAACTTTTTCTCTCTTTCTAGTGCTGTTTTAAATGACACTGTAACCCCTCCAGTCTCTCTTTTAAAACGCACACCTCTTCTTGTCTGGTGCCTCTTTCTCCAAACCAAACTATAGGGGGCGCTAGTGAGAGCGGAGGGCAAGGTAACACATGCAGGGGTTTGTGTATATGCACGTTTGTGTGTGTGCTGAGCAACCTGAGCTGTATCACACAAATCAAGCAGATGATTCAGACAATAATATGAATAAAACACATACAGAGGGCACGTAGCTGCCCTCACTCTTGTCTTGTCGAGTATCTACCTCTCGCTCTTCTTTAAACGATACACTGTAAGTCTGTGTGAGTGTGTGTGTGTGTGTGCGCGCAAGAGCGTTTTTTTTATGGTGGTTTAATTGTCTGCTCTGCCTACTTTGACAAGCTTGTGCCCCCATTGTGTTTCAGTTTTATTGACTATAGTTGACTTGTCGTTGATCAGTAACAAAGACAGATGCCAATTGGAATTAATGGTACTTAGTTATCTGATTGTCACCTTTGTTTCAAGAAGAATTGCAATTCCCTGCACAGGAAACAGCACATTTGTCACAATAATATGATCTCAATGTGATCTGCCAAAATACATCACATTTTGTCTAATTTATGACAACCTGGCTTTTTCTGACTGAATTTTAAAGAATAAGACGGGATGTTTTTCTCACTGTAAACAAATCCGGTAAAGACTAAGACTACTAACTGTGTTTCATGATGTTTCAGTGCTTGCTGTTTTCCTGATATATCAGCAGCACTTGGTGAGTAGCGTCAATTCATGTCTGGTTTGGGTCTTTTCTCACTGGCTTTGTCGACAGTAAGAAAAATATAAAATCTCATGCGATCACATCTGAGTACATGAGAGGCACAAACTGGGTCTCAGTGGAAGAACAGACTGCCAAACGCACCACCATCGTTTTTCCCACGCTCCACCTTCCATAGCACTGTAACACACCAAGAAATGTAAGCTAAGCTGATGCTCACACTGGAGGCTGCATTCATACACCGAATTGGCCACGTCCTGTCACGAAGCACTGGACAACCACACACACACACACACAGACATGCATACATGTTCCTGCTGACTTTCACACAGCTGTTGCAGAGAGAGACGCTGTGATGCGGCCCAACTGAAACACCCTAACACGAACAACACCCTTCCTCAGCGCAGTGGGCTTCTAGATGTATTTAGGTGCTGATACTGTAGCGAATACCCTTTGCCCCCCTACTCACCTTCTCTACTCTGCTCCCAATTTCCTAACGCCTAGTGATGCCTACCTCGCTAACCCCACCTCACACAAACCTCACACTGACATCAACGCACTCGTGGTCTGTACACTGAAAAATCCTGGAAGGCCAATGAGAAGCAATCATGATTTCACAGTTTAGCGTCCTGTAATAGTGCAGTAAATAAAAGGGTGTGTAAATAAGGGGAACAACCACTGAACATTTATTTACCGAGCTAAAAACAACAGTCGATAAACAAAAAGTTAATTTAGTTATTTCACGCAATAATGCCAACAACTCGTTGGTCGCAGCATGTAAAAAATGACTATGCTGGTTTTCGTGTTTTCCCACACATACTAAATACTTAGTGGTTTGGACTCTTGGTTGGGCTAAACAAGACATTTAAAGATTCATTCAAACATGACACTGGCATACATAGCATTTAACCAAATAATAGATAATCTATTAAAATGATCTTTTCACTAATTGAGATGAAACATTTATTAACTGAGTGCGGTTAGGTAAACAGATATTGCTACAACATCCATTAGTAGCTGTTCAGGAGCTTTTGATTGTTTCACCCAATATTCCTCCACAACTGTCAAAAGAATTTTAGATGTTCACATTTCTTCTGTGATACCGTTGAAAGCTCCAGAAAACAGTTTTTAAAATTGCCATTTTATATTTATAGTTCAGTTCCTTAAACACTTGACTTTGCTTCATACATTTAACATAAATTTAACTTGACGAGTTAAACGTGCATGTTGGCTTCAAATAGAAATTAACTATTGTCAGTAAAAAGGTTAGTAAATGTGAATTTGAGTGGGTTCATTAACTGTAGTAATTTCATCAGATAATAAAATAATACGTTGCTCTTCATCCTGCAACTTTCAGTAGACACACAGGTTAATAATAAGCTCAGAAAATTTGTTTTAATGTGAAGTCTTAACCTAAACTATTCGCTTCCCCCCTCGCTAGCACTGTTAGTACCTCTGCTACCTCTTCCTCATTCATCTGCTAGCTACCTCTTCTAGAAATCTTCCTCTCGCTATCTGCTACCTCTCTGCGCACCCCTTCGCTACCTCTTGTTCCTTTCTCTTTATTTCCTCTTTAGTTTTCGTTTTCCTGCCCACATGACTGCTGCATCACTGACTGTTGCCCTCTTCTCCCAGCCTGTCGGAAGAAGAAAACACATCAATGCCCTTAAAGTCATTGACTCTCACTCTCGTTCACTGCGCCCTCCTTTCAACATCTTACCAGCCTTGTTATGTAATATGGCTTAAATATGATGGGAATCCCCTACATATATTATCTTTAATCTATACTTTTTTGTGTTGATGGTAATGTATTTTTAAGGAGAACTTTTGTGTAGATGGAAGTTATCTCTGTTCTTTGGAAGTTTGTAGCATTTGTTTTCCTTTTTTTTTTTATTTTGTATGGGGTCTGTTGGTACTTGGACCTAGACACTGTCAAATAAACTGTGTTTTGTATGACGTGGATGTTTCGGTTTTTGGATACATTTGCCTCAGTTTTTCAGACAGTATGAGTCTGTTGTTAACGAGCCTAAACGTCAAAAGCTCGAGTTTTACTGTGACCAAAACCAAGTATCATATGTACCAAGTCTGCAAATCACGTTTTGTAGATTCAGCTCCACAGCTGAACTGTTTAGGTTCAGTCATCACAACGAAAACACGAAACACAACAAATTTGTATCAGCACCTTAAATGGCACATAGCAAAAGTTTGATGACAATGAAAGTCTTAACTACTGAAGAAACAGCTGAAAGCCAGCTTGACCAGGAGGTACCAGCTGTTTTGATTTGAGAAATATACATTTCAAAATGAACAGTAATGCACATTTTCTACGATTACCACAATAATCCCAATATGACTCTTCGATAAAGTCGTGCAGCCCTGTTAAAAGGGGTCAATCAAGTTGTCTGTGGGAGAAAAGCAAGCCCTTGTGAATTTGAGAAGAGTGGGGGAAAAACAAGGACACTGCATGTTGGCGTAGCCGCAACAACAATTTTGAATGTCTTGAAGAAAAGAGAAACCACTGGTGTATTGAAGAAGATACACGATTAAGCTAAGGCAGAAGTGTTTTGAGAGCTCAGAAGAAAAACCTGCAAAACAATCAGAGGCATCACAAACAACCCTCACAATCGACCACTTAAAGAAGCAGAAATGAGCAGAAATACAGAGGCCATACCAACGGTAAGAACGGAAAAGCTCGGTTGGAATTTATAGAAAAGTACAGAGATGATCCACAAAAGTTAAGAGCAATGAGACGGAGATTAACCTCTACCAAAATGATCTAGTCATCTATTAGCCTAACCACTTTTCCTCGTAAGGGTTGCGAGACTGATGGATCTAGTCCTGGTTGCAATTGGGCGAGAGCCCGGGTACACCCCGGAAAGGTCTATCACAGGCTTCTGTCTCTGACATACATAGACAGTCATTCACACCTATGGGCAATTTATAGTCCCCAATTAACTGCATGTCTTTGAACTGAGGGAGGAAGCCGGAGTACTTGGAGAAAACCTACTCGGACACGGGGAGGACATGTACAGTAAACTCCACGCAGAAAGCACCCGGCCAACTGCTGCCTGAATCCGGTACTTTCTAGCTGTGAGGTGACAGTACTAACCTCTACCAATGTCCAAAGTGTGGAAGAAAGAAGATCTGCTCATGATCCAAACACCACCACTGGAAGCCATGACACTGCCATTCAAAACAAACTGGCCCTGTCATTCCTGTACCATTGGAGGGCGTTATATAGCCGTTCAACCCCCCCACCCCACCCCCAAGCCAAAAAGCTCGTTGCAGTAGATTATAAAATAAAAAGTACTTATCCTGAATAATTAAAACTTTCTGAATCAAAGTAGTTAATGAGGACAGCTTGATTGTGTCGGGCAGTTAAATCTACAACAATGGCTCATAATCCACTGCATTTAGTTCAGATTTAGTCTGTAAAAATGTTTTTTTAATTTCAGTAAACACACGTTTTAATTAGTTACTAATTTGTCAGTTAATTGGTAACCATTTTAATATAATTTTTCATGCAGAGATGCACAAACATTCCAGCTTCTTGCATGTAATATTCTGATTGTGAAATAAAATATTAATGAAGTCGTAAGAAGCTCAATGAATTAGTCGTGCAGACATAAAATCTGTAGTAACATATCCAACAAGTTCGCTCCGAAAGATATCAAGTTAACTAATGCTGATTGTGTAAGTATTTGTAATCTGCAGAAAATGATTGTTACTGTATTTTCTGTCATTATGTCCATGTTCTTTTTCTCAAACTGTGGCTCCAGGAGGAGAAACTGGATTATCTGTTAGTCTCAGTCTCCTGTCTTTGTTTTAAGATTAGGGAACATCTGCTTCGAAACATCTGCACATAATGCAGGCAGTGTGTAAATTACAGTTTAATGGGACGTCACAGGCTTATCGAGCAGAAGTGTGTGTTTAAGTCTCATTGAGGAAAAGGTGACGTTTACTTTTGTTTTCACATATATATGTTTTTCTTTTCAGATCGGACAGTGACTTTAAATTAACATTTGTGTTTTCAGTAGTTGCTACTATGAACTGCAAGTTGTACAAATGTACAGGAAGTCTGCTCGACCAGCGGTGGAATTTAACCAAGTACATTTACTCAGGTACTGTTCTCAAGCACAGATTTGAGGTACTTGTATTTTACTTGAGTTTACTTTAATTTTCTTGCTACTTTCTACTTCAGGTTTCAGGTTTTAACCATTGATTTGAAGAATTGTGAAGGTTTTGCTCAGTGTTCTGGTTAATTGTGACAGGCATTAGTCAAAGAATTTAAAATACCAAACAGGTTAAAAAAAATAAATTATATATTTATATATCTACAACTACAATAGTAAAATGCTATTTATATATTAAAGTGTGATAATAATCAAATGATATCGACAGTGTATCTTATGAAAGATTATACTTTAAATGTACTGAAGTATATGTTTTTGTCTATCTGGTTGCAAAATAAACCATGTTGAGGTTTGGGATTGAGACTGAACGTTTTATTTTAGGCCATTAGATTAGAATAAGATGCTCGTGTGGCTGTTTTGCTGCCTTAGCTCCTTCAGCTTTGTGCTTGTAGCATCTTTGTGTGTCTGCGCGTGTGCGCACATAACTGTAATATTATAAGAATAACACGAGTGCTGTTTAAAATCTAATCCCAGTCGGACAGCACTGTAATCTGGCGTGGGGGGGATTTCTCTGACCAGCAGATTGACCATGAGGATGTTATTGAGAGGGATGAGGGACCAGAGGGTGATTACTCCTTCACTGGAATGGAAAGGGGGGGTGGGGGTTGTGGTGAAAGGGCTTGTCTTTATTTTTATGCCAGATTAGCAGGGCAAGAGGACATTGCTCAGCAAGCATTGTGGGAACAGTGATGGTGCAGATGCAGTTCAGAACCTTATTTCACATGGAGCACAAAGGGAGCATTTTTAGCTCCTGATCGGAAAATGCTGGATTTTAAGTATCCGTGATCACTTCATGGCCAGTTTCAGAAATACACCAAATAAAACCCAAATCTCATATTATCTAGAGCAGTGGTTCTCAAACTATGGTACGAGTACCACTTGTGGTACGCAGGTTCCCTCTAGTGGTAGGCAGGAACACCTGAGATTTTTTTACGAAAATTAAATAATAACATTAAAGACATAATACTACTATAGTTTACAGGTGAACTGTCTCCGCTCACTGGACAACGTCTGACTTTTATACACTTTACATCTCCATAAACTTTATTAACAGCTTTAGAGTCACAACACCACATCCCGAATTACAAGTGTTAGCCAAAATTAACTATACAGCGTTTTCATTCACATGATGTTGTAGCTGAAATCTGGTATCTGGATGTCTGTCATAATTTACAACCATGTCCACGTTGGGGACGTTTAATTTAGACACGTGAGCCGACAATCCCAAAACATAGGTTGTTAATAACGACACTAAATTGATAGAAGTTGGTTCTCGCTGACGTGCAGAAGGCAGACAGCTGTACAGCTGTGCGCAAATGCGGACACTTCACCTGTGAGATCACCCGTTAGCTCACTCTGGATTCAGAAATAAATGTGATTTACAATTACATCCTGATCAACCAACAGACTTCAGCCACTAGATTTCAGCGATGTCTGTGAATAAGACTGTTTCTGTTCATGTGACCGTGCGTAAAAACAGCCTGAGAGATTAAACAGGTGAAGTGTGTGCATTCAATCAATTTAGCGACCTTATTACCGGTGGTGAAACGGAGTCATGTGATCATTGTTGCTACGTCTGATTGGTGAAACTAATGTGTAGAATAAATGATTTAAAAAAAAAGTAACGAGTCGAGTGTTGTCCAGTGTAGCGGAGTAAGAAACGTTTCTTCTTCACAAAATTACTCAAGTAAAAGTAAAAAGTATGGTGCAGGAAAACTACTCCTAGGAGTACATTTCTTTTTCAAAAAGTTACTTAAGTAAATGTAATGGAGTAAATGTAACTCGTTACTTCCCACCTCTGGTCATAATGGTGGTACTTCGAGAGCCAAATATTTTTTGAGGTGGTACCCGGTGTAAAAAGTTTGAGAACCACTGATCTAGAGCTAATGATGTTTTCCTTTAAGGCCTCCAACTCAAGAGAAACGCTTGTAGCTACTGAGGGGAGTGTGTCTCAGATTATTATGCAGACGACCAAGAATTCAAACAGGTAACCATCCAGTCCTCGATCTAAGCTACTACCGCCCTGCACTGGTTTCCAGAGTAGAAAGAACAGACCGAAGTCAGGCCAGGTGCCTGCCACAGAGGCTACAAACATCGACCATCTGCATTTTGCTGATGCACACTAAGAATATCTGACAGCGAGTGAGGAAGAAGGGGTCGAATGTTTTACACCAAGGGCTTTTAAACTTGACACATGGGCTCACACACTGACCTTTTACTTACAAGATTGTCTCGTCACAGTCTGCTGCGAAACCGCTGATGCCTGACCTCTTTGTATTTATGGTATGGATTTCTAATTCTCTGAGCTCCGTCTTTTTTGGTTTATATCAAGGAGACTGACAGTGGAGAGTAACATGACTGACGTGTATCTGCTGAATTTGTTTTACTGAGCACAAGATGAGAAGTCTGGTTAAATTAAATTAGTCCTCTTTCATCAGCCTCCATCACATCTCATGATAACGGCTCATGCAGTCACATTGTAAGACTTGCATATATACTGTATCTATATTGATATTCATCATGTCATTTTGAAACTGTAGTCTTATGCACTCAATTTAACTGTGGCTAAAATTATAGCTGTCAACAACTGTTAAGCATCACTATAGGTACTCACCTTAGCTTTAAATGTGTTCACGTGAAATTCCAGTGGTGAAAGAGGTATTTTATCTTTAACTTAAAAAAACAAACAAAAGATAAATGTAAAATTACTTCAATACAAGCAAAAATCCTGATTTAAAAGTGCAAAATAACTGGCAGGTGAATGCGCTTAAAGTATCAAAGTATTTGTTCTGTATCCAGCATTCATTTGTTGAGTTTTTCTGTTGAAGTGGAACAAATTTTAATATAAATAAAAAGATTTATTGTGTATTATTTTGGTACATGACCTATTTTCTGCTATGTTATCCTTAATAAAATAAATCAGAATAAAGCCTAAACTAATGACCACAGCTGCCAATGTTAGAATAATTATCACTGTAGTTTAAACTCAGTCGTGGCTTATATATAAAATCGAATTACTATTCCTAGTTTGTATTAATTACTAGTGCTGTGTTATACAATGTTGTAGTTTAACTTTTAGATTTCTCAACTGCAGTATTACATACTGTATTGTACGTACAGTATGTTATACAGTTTTGTTATGTTATATACTAGATTATATTGACATTATATTTCTATGCTGTATCATATTCTAAGTATTCTGTTGTATGCTGTTAGATGGTGTTATTGTAATACACTTTGTCTCTTCGCTTCAGCCAGTACTACGCTTTGTGTAACACTGGTTGTCAGTGCAGTATGTTTACTGCTTATCCTGTAATTAATTGCTCTTGTCTAGGTTCTATTTTTATTTCTATTCTATTTCATTCTTAATTATTTGCTTTTTCTATTGATCCGAACTCATTTCTGTCCTTGTGCTGCAACACCTGAAGTTCTCCTCTGGGGATCAATTAAGATTCATCTTATATGCAGTGGAGATTTTCTAAATATGGAAATACTCAAGTACAGAAATGTAATTTTAATACAGTTTTTAGTAAATGTACTTAGTTTCCACCACAGTGAAGTTCCTGCTGCACAGTTTTACACTCTGTGTCCTTCACCTCGTCTTCATATAGTCATAAATAGGGCTGATTGTGGCGTTATGTGGACACTGTCTGTATAAAGTGTGCGTGTGTATATATACTGTAAGTCGACACAAGCTTTCCCCCAAATGTTTCATAATTAACATTCCCCCCGCCCCCCATTCATCCTCCCACATCTGCACTGAATCTGCCACTAGTGATGAGCTTTACACTTTTCAACTGAACCGTTCACTGTTTTCCTTGCTCTGGATTTTTATCTGTCTTCCACCCCCCACCCCCAACCCCTCGTTCCCTCTGACACTCTGACCTCACATTTCACCTTTAGTCTTCACCCTTCAGTTCATCTTTTTTTTAGCCACATTGGCAGATTTTCGGGATTTTATGGAAATATCTGCCATTCAGCTGAGAGTGAAACACAAGTACTGAATGAATGGGATCTTTTAAACAACCTTTTGCTTTTCGCCACGGAAGCATCAGACAAAGTTGTTCTTTCTCAAGAATAACCTGGCCTTTTAGACCTGGTTCAAAATGTGGTAGACTTAGACAAACCCCAGTAGAGAAAGAGAGATGAACAGTTAGAGCTGTAGCCTGGTTTCAGACCCCCAACGTATATACTCATGACAGTAAGATGCTACGTTACCTGGGCCTAGTTACACTGAATATGGTTTGGACCTGGACCCAAGTCTTGGTTATTAGACCTCAAAAAGTTTATTCAGTTCAAATTATCACTTGTCTAATGCTTTTTTTTAATGAAAGGAGATATAGATAGATGCTAAAAAGCTTAGACTGTTGAACCATTCATTTCAAACACCCTTCACACCTGCAAATAACATGAAGGTAAATACAGTTCACTATACAGTAAATAGTGACTGATATCTGACACATTCTGACATTTATATACTTAGTTTTTGCTCCACTAGTTGTTATTTTCATTGTAAGTCAGGCTGTGAACGTGCAGCTGCTAAACATTTAAAGTGTAAATATTAAAAATGTCATTTCAGATTAGATGATAAAAGGCGTCTGTCACAGGTTACGTGCTTTTTAATTTGCTCTGTTTCAGTGACTGCATGTGTTTTTCTCATCACTGTGCATCCAGCTGTGTGTCCTACAGCTGCTGGATCCTTGCTCTTTTGTTGGAGGAGGCTGTTGCTATAGCGACGACTCCATAGTTACAGCCGATGAGCCCGTGGCACCCAGTGTTCAGTCTGGCAGGTCGGTGTGCAACGCTCAGTGATGACACTATAGATGTTTTGCTATCATCAACCCAAACCTGCACCACCACATAGATAACTAACAAAAAAAACTGACCTATTTAATGTTCAGTGAGCCAATAATGCACTTTAATCCAGCCTGAGAAGGTTTTATCACAAGGTGAAAGTGATGCTTGATGATGTTTGTCCTTTTGAGTGTAGTGTGTGCGCTGCTTTGGAAAACACTGCCTCATAATATGAAGTGTGTGTTTACATAGCAGCATTTCACTTATAGTATAGTATATAATATATTTAGTCACATGAGAAGATGTAGACTTTATTTCTGACTATTATAGCTGTAGATTATTGTATTTAAAATGGATAAAGTATATATTATGTTGTATATGCAGTATGTTGATATTACCACAGTGCTCTTTTATTTGTCAGGTTGTGTGTTGTTATGCATGTTTTCATAGTTGACATTTCCCTGCTGCATGTTTATGAACTCATAAATGTTGCTTTTCTTTGTGTGTGTGTGTGTGTGTGTGTGTCATACAAATACTGTATGACAGTCTGACAGGTTGCTGTCTTACCACACTGCATTGTGATGACTCTTACAGTATGTGTACACATCATTCTAGCGCTTTTGTGCCAATAAGTGTGTGAGTTTGTTTGTGTATGTGTGTGTGTCATGAAAAATGGAGAAGGCTAAAGTAGGCCAGCGGTTCACAGCACCGCAGGGGCTTGTGGGATGAAGGAGCCACACAAAGACACCTCCCTTCCCTCCCAGTCTGTCTTACTCTTTGTCTTTGTCCTCAAGTCACGTCCAATTTGATTTATATACCTCAGTATCACAAATTTGCTTAAAGGAGCTTTAAAGTAAGTTACAGTATAAACACTTGTCCTTAAATGCTTGAAGTGGATAAGGAAAAACTCTGTCTCCCCTTTGCTCACCTCGTCCCCTCTCTCCTTGTCTCCTCGCCCTTCTACAGTCATCTTCTCTTGTTTCTTGTCTCTTCTCTTTTTACCATTATTGGATTTTATTTGTTTCCTGTATTAATGGAGGTGCCTGTTGCTCAGGAGGCAGAGAGGGATCATCCAGTAACTGACGGTTGTCTTCTATCTGCATGTCAGTTGTCTCTTACCAAGACGTCAAACTTAATACTGAACTGTAAATTTCACCTTCTGTGTGCGTGTGAACGAGTGAACTGTAGAAATGCTTTCTACATTTATACAGCTCAGATCATGAGTGTTTGGACAGTAATTGTTTTGTTGTTCTTCAGAGTTTGAGCATCAGCACGTTGAATTTGAAAATGATTGAAAATGTTCAAAATCATGGGTACTACATTAAAAAGTGCTCAGTTAAATTTAGCCATAACTGTTAAAGCAACAGTTCTGTGTAAGAGACTTAAACAACTTCATCCCAGTTTAATTCTGGGCAATTCAACATCTTATGGCCTGCAAATCATCAAATCAGATCTTATTTATAATAATAATTTGTATTGTGTAGCATAAGAACTGCATTTAACTCCACTGTACTGCACGTGGACTGTATATGTAGGAGGAGACACAGTTTTCGAGCTCGGTTTCTCACATTAACTGAAAACCCCCCAAAAAAGACGAAAGACTACATCCTCCACCTCTTCTTCTTCAGGTGATTAGTCTCAGGCCGTCCCAGTCATCCGGTCTTCTCTGACTAACTGATTATGGTTCAGTCTTTTATGGGTGAGGGTGCTTTTGGGAAAGTGACCAAGTGCATGAAAACAATAATCCCACCTGATGTGACAGAAGTGTTGGTACCAATGTTTCTGTTTGCACAAAACAGAAAGTACTTCATGCTGTGTGCACCTCAGATCTAACATCATATATGCTGGTGGCCATCCTTCAAAAACTAAGGGCTTGTGACTCTGACAGATTCAACTTTGTGAGATGTAACAGTGCTTTTGTGCTTTTGTTGACAGAGATGACGTTTGTCTCTAGTTTGAGAAGCTAGACAAGTTATTTTTCTTTAAAAGAAATGTGATAATTTTCTAATATCGTGTGTCAGTGTTCAGTGATTTCCTGTAATTTTTATGGAGATGAACAAAAACATAATCCAGCATTAAATTGTAAGGTGTTGCTATTTCTGTTTCACTGACTGTAAATAAGTAATTCTGAGCTCAGAGCTTACACATCTCAGCCTGAAATATCTTTCGGAGCTCGCAAAGCTCACATGAAGCAATTTAAAAATCTTATCTGAATCACAGTAGCTTGCCCTCTAGTGTAATTTATTCATAACTTCAGATGGCCAAAGCACTACAGCTCCCAGATGTAGAGATCAGTACGTACTGAACTCAAGACAACATCATGATGGTGGATCATGTAAAACTGCCCCCAAGATTAAAATGACTGACTTTGGCTTTGTTTTCATGCCAGGACTTAGATGCAAGAATCGAATGTACAAAGATGGAGCTGGTCAGCTACTGCAGCAACTTCTGAGCAATGGAGCCTCCACTGACGTTTGCTGCAAACATCATTGGAGGTTAAATGCGGTCCTACCAACACACAATGACTTTAACTAGAATTACTCTTTAAATCTCTGCTTTTGTTCAGTCTTTGTAATTCCATACTGTGTTTGAGACAAATTAGCTATGTCAAATTCAATTTTTAAACCCCACTGAAATATGTGCAGGTTACTGAATGCTACTGTATTTCAACTGTCAGGATGACCTGAAGAAGAGAGGATTTTTAGCTCTTAAAAAAAATAATGTTTGATATTTGCTTGATCTGTTGAGACTGAGACACATGAACATTTCACTGACCTTTGTCATTTATTCTAATTTATGTAGATTAGACAAGATGAGGTAACCATGGCAGAAATCAAGACAAACTTCACAGATTGGCAGTAAGTTGTTTTTTTTTTTTATCACTCTCCTATAGTTTTAATAGTATGAGATGCTTCACTGGTTTTATTTATAGCCCAGACAACTCAACAGAGAGGAAGATAATGAAGATGATCCCCGATGAGGTGGATACACAAACAGGTACAACAAGCATCATCGTTTCTAACTCTCTGAGTTCAACCATATGCTGTACAAACATTTTGTGAATCTGCCTTCTGCTGCGAAATGTTTCCCAAAGCTTGGTGAACATGTAAACTTCAGAGTTTTCTTTGGTCCCACAAAGATCATCCACTGCTCTAATAAGGATTCAGGGGATTGAACACTTAACCTGTGCAGAAATCAGGACTGCTGCTCTCCAAAGAGGAAGGTGAGACTTGAGCAGCTGCGAGGAGGCTCCCAGAACGGTGGCCCGGGGCAAGTGACTGTGGAAAAGAGAGGTGGCCGGTACAGCAACAGGTCGGTGTGTTTCGCTGATGTGTTAGTTTTTAAGATTCAAAAGATACCAACAACATTTAGTCCCCACAGAAATCCTGACTGCAGCTCCCCATGGATGAATTCACTTCAAAGTACTTTCTTTGTTAATACGCTGCCTCTGATTTTATTAGGATTTTACAGTTCAGTTGTAGTTCATAGAGTGGAATGATCACGTTCCCTGCATCATTTTAAAAGGATAACTGAATACTGAGACTGAACCAGGCAGAAAATGTGCTGTACATCCAAAACACTAATCTAGAGGCTTAAAGGTGTCGTATACCTGCAGAGTTGGCTGATATTTGTCTGGGATATCATATCTGGGATATGTTTGGATATATTATTTTGGCAGTTGTGATGATACCAGCCTTAAGGACGGGGTGATAACGTGCTCACATTATTGCCAGCATCACAGAGCTCATAACTGTTCATCTTTCATGGTTTAGACATCACTGAATATTAACAAGCTCAAAGTTGGGTTTCATTTTCAGCCTAAGTGTATGTATTTTTAAAATACTGTATTACATTATGTGGGACTGTGGAGTGTGTGTACAGTAGTTGGTGTTGGGGTAATAATTTGGGGAGATAAAAATGGGACGGGTTGATTATGAAATAAGAGGAACAAACAGTTTATTTCTGCTCTGGTTAGCAAACACAGCAGGCACCATCCTCAGAGCCCCAAAATAAAAATAAAAAGTAACAACAAGAAGAGATGAAGCAAAACAGATCTGCAAAATTTCAATATAATGCTAATAATTTATTACATTAGCATATTAATATATTATATTATCACATTATACTTTGTGTGATGGAAGGTAGAAGTTGGAAAAGGTCTCATTCTTATAATTGACTGTTCACTTCAATTTACAGCTGCTGGTTAAGACTGAGGTTGAAAGATATCTACCTCATTTGATCAACTCAGCCTTGTACAAATATCAGCTTTGGCTGAACTTAATAATGTTTTTTGTGCAAATATGGATTTTGTAATCCATCTCTCAAATTGGCGCCAAACTACGGTGTAGAATGGGATTGATTTGCGAGCATTGTATTAAAATAGCTTGGGAAGTCTGAACCCAACCTTCATCAATGAACCAGGACACACAATCTTATTTCCAGATGTCCAGGAAACGGTATCTTTATGAAACAAGCTCAGAGACTTTATTCTGCATCGTAATTCTTACAGAGTAAGATAATTAGACTTGACCAGACTATACAGAGATATAGGTCACAAAATGACTCCACTTGACTTGTTAAGTGTGTGTTTCCACCTTTATCCCCCTGTAGATCCTTCCCTGCTCTGACAGTAGTTTTATTTACATCAATCTTGTGCTGGTGCTGACATAAACTGTATTTTTGCATCTGTAAGTGACTGTTCTGACACCTGTTCTTTGCTTCAATGAAGAAATATTTCAAGATTAACAGGTGTTAATTACCTGTCATTACTACATAAAAACAATCTATAAAATTACTTTAAAGCTTAAAAGGGACCAAAACAATGGAGCCAACCACTAACAAAGAATCATTTTTTTTTGTTTTTCAGTCTATAACCATAACAGTTTTATTTATATTTTTTTTCACTTGTAGTGAAGAATAATGAAATTACAGTGACAGGAAAACAAAAAGAACAATGACAGGCCCTGCTGTAGCCAAAGGTGCGTTTCACTGTTTGTTCAACTTTATTGGAAATGACTTTTATTATGTTGCAGTGTGAAGAGAAACAATACATCAGCAGGTGACGTAGTGTTTGTTGTGCTCGGGGTGGCACATTATAATTCATTATTCCCTCTGAGATGCAGAACCAGGGGGGTAAAGGGGTCTCTATGTCTTTGGGGTGAACATCAGAGACTAAAGGACCCTAATCTCGTGTTGACGAGCACTGTCCCCTGTTTGACATCAGTAAAGCTTTTGGCCTAGACTGTCACAACAACAGCATGTGACCCTGAATCAGACATGATAGCTGTGAGAAGCATTAACCCCTTAAATACTGGGAAATGCCACACGGCCAGACAGCATTAGACTTACAGTAGGTTTGGCCATGGTGTGTGTGCACAGTCAGAGTCAAGAACACAAGGCCAAGTATCAGTTAACATCCTGTCTCCTGCTGCCCGCTGTGTGTCTGTGTCCCTGTGCTTCTGATGTTGAAAAGGCAGATTCTTGAACATTTGGGTCACATTTACACAACTGCTTCAGTGCAGGAACAAGTAAAGATTATTAGAAACAATTTTGACAACAACAATACCAAATTCCCTGCTTACATCTTTGATTTATATCATTATAAACTGAATAAATATTTTGGAATGTTTCTAAGACAAAAGCAAATTAAACAAACTAAACACATTTTCAAAACAGTTAACACAGGCTGAACCAGAAGATGAAGCCAAAGTGACACATTTTGTCTGCAACGTGTTCTAACACTAACAAAGCCTTAAAACCGTCCAACAAAAACAAACACAATTTGTGGTCAAACTAATATATTCTTTCAGTCAGTCATTACACAACAACAACAACAACAACAAAACACGGCTTTCAATAAAAACACTTTTTAAAGATATGCTCTTGAAATACTGTAATACTGACATGCGAGATCTACAGTAAGCATACTGTCAAAAAACTGAATACTGTAAATGCTGCAGCTCCTCCACCAAACATGCAAACTCCTCTTCCTTCCTCTCTGTCACAGCCTCTTATTCTCATTGTGCCTTTGGCATTTTTGATCCATGCTGAAACTTTTGAATACAATTGAAGAATATAATTTAGACAATAAGCCAACCTTTTAAATCTTTTTTTCTCTTCAAGGCACCTGTTCTGATACAAGGTTGTAGTAGCCATATTGTTGTTTATTATGTCTGCATGTTTGAAAAAAGATAAAATAAAAATTGATCCATGCTTGCAAACAGCAACACAGAATTGGCATCTTTCATACCTGATCGCCACTTGAAGAATTATGCACGTGGGCTGCGTTTGACACAGTTAATAAAATAGAGTTTGAGGTCTTTGGATGATGTGTGTGTTACCTGTTTTGAAAGAGAGTGTTAAAAAAAAGTGTGAAACCAGTGCGACGTGTTAACATATTTGCAAGAGAAGAATAATGCTGCTTGGATCCATACTAGATTCTGAGACCCACATAAACAGTGACAATAAAACAGTTAAGAAAAATAGTTTTTCTGTTGCAGAGCAGTTCATTTTTAGTCATGCTTGCTGTGTTCCTCGTAGTGTCGGTCAGTTAATTCACTATTTTGATTCAGACATAAATATCTATGGATTGCCATGACATTTGGTACAGGTTTTCATGTCCGTGGTGTAGTGCCATCATCATGTCAATTTTTATTTGTATGGTATGTTCTCAGCCTCTGCTGTGCCTTGTGTTTAATGCCAATTTAATGCGTTGGCATGTTGAACGTCATACCTGGTAATATGAGCCTGCAATTAGTCCAAATTTCCTTCCTTAATGGCCATTGAATTTCAAGTAGGACATGGGAAATAACAAACCTCCACTGTGCATCGAATGCAACACAGCCTCACAGAGCCACTAGCATGATGCAGATGGAGGTTGGAGGGTACTATAACACGATTGCACGAGTTGTACGTGCAATTAGACATGTTCCACACATACACTTTACTACATGATGGTGACCTAACAGCAAGTAGACACACCGAGACAAAATGACAAAAGATCCCATTTTATTAGATGTGGGGAATGCCACAGTTCAGTCAAACATGAAGGATACACAACCAAAAAGAAATTAAAGTTCTGTCCAACACTGCTGTCAGCGCATATTGTCATCCCGCAGTGGAATAGATCTAACCAGTCGTCCTGTAACATCAGATAAAAGCAGAAATGAACAGGAAGGTCGGTGGGATGAATGTTGGCTCATTGTGCTCATAATGAATAAACTAATGGTTTTGTGGGGGAGAGAGAGATGAAAGTAAGTTTAAGGTTTTTTTGGCAGCATTTTGAGGGAGGATGCACATTGTTCATACAATGTTCTAAAAACGTTTCTCTGTGGCACTATTTGAATGGAAGCCACCAAAATGTCCTCTTGACCTACTTTTCACAATTCACTAAACACATTTTCTATTCCACTAAACAACCAGGATTTAATTTATATATATATATATGCATATTTATTCATTTATTTTAGATCTGGCATTTTGGGGCTGCTTCCACATGCACACATAAAGAGCCAGTTGCAAATACAGGCGCACGCGCACACACACACACACACGTATCAGCTACACAAAACATCTCCTGTTGCCGGGACCCTCACTCTCCTTTATGCTTTTTTGTGTGGAAGAATGCCCACATCCCCCACCGCCATCATTACCCCTAGGGCTCTTGGGCATTCATCACTGTGTGCAGCCCCCAATTTACCCCTACACACCCCCTTTAACCTAGACACCCCCATGCTTCCCCTTATTCTCCCAACCCCTTTTGTTTGCTTCTGTGTGTCACACCACTAAAACAAAGCCAGTTGTTTTGGTGCCATCAACTTATTATTTTTTTTACATAATCTCAAACTGCCTCATCCTCCCGGACACACACACAGACAGACACACAGAGTGATGGAGGGAGGTTTAGCTCCTTCAAAACAGACCGATCTCCCTTGGGAAAATAAAAGAAGTGGCCAGAGTGTGTGCACTCCTATTGAGATCCAACACTTTCAGATGAATAGCAAATGACTGAAAGCTTTTGGAAAAGAGGAGGGGGGAGGATGAGGTGGAAAAGTTTTGGGGAAAACAAGAGAGAAGGTGGAAGAGATGGCAAAACCGTGAGGAAATGTAGGAGAAGAAAGAAGCAAAGGAAATGAAAAAGATCTTTAGGAAATGAAGAAGAATATTAATAAGGTATTGGAAGAAAGAAATGGTGGAAAAAGAGAGTGGTCTATGGAAAACAAATCAAGAGGAATAGAAATGTTTGGACACAGGATAAAAAAGCATCAGCTGAGGGAAGGGACAAAACATTTTCTGGATGGAAACAGGTGGAAAGGCGATGTGGAAAAAGTTTTTCAGTAAGGAGGTTAGGAGGTGAGGGAAGAACTGCATCTTGGGAAATGTGCAAACGAGAAGGCAAATGTTTGGAAAGAACCAGGTAAAGGAAGAAATGTCTCTGGAAAAGATGAAGAAGGATGAAAAGTCTGATGTAGGCAGTTTGAAGGACTAAAAGTAGGAAAATGTTTTAGGAAAGGGAAAGATGGAGATAAGAGGAAAAGAGGACAAAGAAGGGAAACATCTTAGGTAAGGTGAAGAAGAGACAACAAAATATTTTCCAAAAGGAAAAATGAGGTTTCAGAAGAAGAAGAAAGGAGGAAAAAGGACTCTAGGGAGCATGAACAAGTAGAACATTTGAAAGAGAAAAGGAAGAGAGAAAAAACATTTCAGGAAAAAGGAAGAAATGATGGAAGCGTAGAATGATTATAGAGAAATGTCAGGAAATGTCTTTTCTGGAAACAGGGGCTTGTGAAATGAAAGAGGAAGAGGAGAATAGATGCCTGAAAAGTGAAGAGGAGGAACAAAGTGGAAAAACGGTACAGAAGAAGTTTAAAGAAAAGGAAGGAGAGAGAGAGTGTTAGGAAGCCGAAAAGGGAAGGAAAAGTAGGTTCATACGTCTTAGTAGGAAATAGTGAGGAGGAAATGAAGGAGGAAATCATTGTGGAAAGAGAAAAATGTATGAACAAAAGAAGGACCTGGAACTGTAGAAGGATGGAGAGAAGAGGATGTGGAAAGAAGGTGGAGGATGAGCAGTTTGGGGAAGAAAGACGCAAAGGATGCGCTACTAAAACAAAGGGTGGACATCTTGGGAAAAAGTGAAAGGTTAAAAGATGAAACTGTAAAGATGAAGAAGAGTCAAGAGAAAAGGGCAAAAAACCAGAGGAAAAGAAAGAAATGGATTTGACGGACGAAAAAGTTGGAGAAGTTTGAGGGAAGGAAAGGATGGAGAGAGGAGGAGGAGGGGGGCGTCTTGGGAAAATGTGAGAGGGAAGGGGTATGAAGGGGGGGGGGCATCATCAACAATCCTTTCCCCCTCCCTAGATGATGAAGGAGCTGCTGTTGCTGTGCGTTTGTTTCTTTCACAGCCACAAAGTGGAGAGCGCCGATTCCTTTCCGAGCCAAACCAAACCAACCCAAGCCGAGCCACGGCGTGCGTCTGCGCCCCCGAAACACGCCCCCCAACCCTCCGCCTCCACCACGACCACCACCCCACCCTCGCCTAACCACCTACGTCCGCCGTTCAGTGGCGATGGAGCCGTAACCAGCCTCAGTGCTTAACTGAGCCGAGCGGCGGATACGAGCAAACAGCTGAGACCAGGCGGCTATGGAGGAGAAGCGCAGGGAGGCTGCACGAGTCTAGACTGCACGAAAATCGACACACTCACTGGGCCGGATTACTTTTTGCAACATTTTTGAACTCCGTTACCATCATTAGTGCAGGGATTTTCTTTGTCGCTTTTTCTTTTTGTCTGATCATCTTAGGCTATCACTGCGCGGCGAGGATGCAGGGGAAGGAGGCGATCTGGAGACTAGCGCTGCTGTCATGCGTCCTGGCTCTGCACTTGATCCCACTGCCTGTCCACGGTAAGAAACTGCCTTTCGGTGTGCACTTTAACCGTGCACAAATGCCCACATGCATTGCTTGATTTTTCCTTTTTTTATTTTGCTGCAGCAGCATGCCTTCTCTGAGGATTCAGGGTACCTAAACACACTCCCACAGGGTAGCCAGAAAGGAGGTCAGTGAGGCTCGGATTGTAGGTTAGGAAGCACTTCACACTCCCTTGATGTTAATAGAGTTTGGTGACATTATTCTAAACACCTTACTGCTACTGACATTTTTGGTCGCTCCAAACTGGGGGTTTGGAGAGTTAATCGAAATCCGATGATATAAATGATATGAACAACAAATAAATCACACTGTAGGAATTTTCCAATGTAATCGATTCCTAAAGACACAGATGTCATGATAACACGTATGTCCCTGTATGAATATTACAGAGCTGCCATAGGAGACAAAAAAATATGGCTTAAACCAGAATTAGGTCACGATAAAGACACAAGTAGACGACGTCTATGATTATTATAGAGGCAGCAGAGGAGGTAACAATGGGGTCAGTCTAAACCCACTGGACACCGTAGACACTGTGAGGCAAGATCATGGAATTTTAATAAAAATATTATTAGATTCATCATTGTAAGTCTAAATATGGACTAGTATTGTATATATTATATGTCGTGATGATTAGAGAATGAAGTCACCATCATCTCAGTGCCGAGACACTGTAAAGTCATTATACAGGCACAGGGTGCTTTAAAACCCTTTAAGTCGCTCCAGACACTAAAGAAATACCGACAGGACATTACAGTGTCTTAGGGGTCATCCTGTGGAGAAATGTGAGCATTAAACCAGCATGTAGAGTGTTGCATGTGCAGTATAAGCATCTGTAGGAATATTATTGGAGACATTATAAAGAGTTGTCACAGTGACAGCGTCCAGTCGATGCAGTAAGCCGGAGCCCTGGAGGCGCACTGGCACTACACCGACACAAAGGCGAGGATTAGGGCCGGGGGACCTAATGAATAATTCATGAAGGGATCTGCACGGACATTCTGATACACAGAGAGAGAAAAAACACTGGAGCGCACACAAAAAAACGACATCGAGGCTTTTTTCTTTCTGTCTGTTTTTCTGTGTCCCTGGCTGAGATTCATTGCACACGGCGGGCTACATTACTGTCAGATTAATAATGCAGGAGCGTGCACGAGATGAAATCAGTCTGTCGTTTTAATCTAATATCATCTAATCTGACTCCTTTCATCGCACTGGCTGAAATTCACGGGGTGATGCAAGGTCAAGTCCAAAAAAAGACGTTTTCCTTGTGCGCGTTTTATTTCGAGTTCAAAAGAGGCTTTTTCACACACTGACCAAACTGTATATATATATATATATATATATATATATATATATATTTTTTTTTTTTTTAAGGTGCATTTGATATAAGAGCATCAAACCAGTTTTTAAAGGTCTGTGCAGGCAGCGTTGTGCATTTGAATATAACATTAATGTGCATATTTGGCTGCAAATCTCATAAAGGTGCAGCTTGACATTTTTTAGAAACGTACCTTTTTGCTCCCTTTGCAAGTTCAGTGAGAAGATCAACATCACTCTCATGGCTACGTGCAAAATATGAAGCTACAGCCATCAGGCAGTGAGCTTAGCACAATATCCAGCAGCAGAGTGAAACATGCTCTGGGAAAGAAGGTTAAAATAATTCTACCTGCACCACTAAAGTGCATTAATTAACATTATATGTACTTGTGGTGATGGAACTATCTGTTGCGTGGTATCATCATGGTAATGTATTCTAAAATGTTAAACTCTTCCTATAAGGGTGCAATCAGAGTGTCCTTTAGCAAAGACTTTTGAGATGCAATAATAGACATGCAGCCTGCACAGTTGGTGTTAATGTGGTATTATTATGTTCAGCACATTCACCATCTTAGTTTAGCAAGTCAGCCTCAAGACCACAAACGCCAACCTCGTATTCAAACCAGAGGAGAAGTCACAGATCACCAGAGTCGCTAAGATTCAGGGGAATATGACTGTGTGAACAAAATTAGTAGATGAGATATTTCAGTGATTGACACTAGCATAGAGATTTTGGTGTATGAAGATCACTGATCACTTTTAAAATAATAAAATGCCGTCACCTTAAACTCAAATTCAAGGCCTAATAAAAGCTTTGTAACTCCCAGGGAGTTTGTGTCACTTTGAACTCAGGTGGATATTTAATAAAATGAGGTTGACAGATCCGGTGCAGACACCTCAAAACAACCTTGGCCTCACCCTCCTCCTCCTCCTCCCCCCACCCATACACACATACACATCTTCTCGCTTCACCAGTGAAGTGTGGAGGCGGCAGCTTGCTCCACATCTGTGAACGATGCTCAGGACGACCAAGGCCAACTTAACTGACCAGAGTACTGTCAGTCATTTACTTTTTCTCTGGTGGCCATTTGCAAACCTTGTTCCTCTGTGTGTACCAATGATATGTTTCGCACCTCCCCTCATTTCCCCCATGAAAGGTTAAGGTAGTGAATGGGCGACTGATGGACGTCCAGCCTCTTCCATCTCCCTCTTCCTTCATCTTTCTCCTCCTCTGTTTTTTTTCTCCTCTGAGCCTGCTGACACATATCTGCTGACAGATTATCTTTGATGTGCCGTGGGTTAATCTGCTAGCCAAATCCTCCCACCATGACTCCACTAACCCAATCCAACCTTTGTTATTGCAGTGTACAAATGAAAAAACACACAAACCTAAAAAATAAATAAATCAATGTCTTCTGCATCTCCTCTGTCGCCATGGAAACCACACACATCCACTGACACCGCCTGGCAGAAGTGTGTGTTCACATTACTGCCATAACGTGTTCACGCTTTGAATTTCATTAAGGCTCAAAGTGTTGGTTGGATTTTGGCACATGCAGGAAATTTCTGTTAAGTCTTGTGGCTCAACACCCACAGACTGTGTGTGTGTGTGACTTTGCTTCTGAAGCCACTGGCTATGGGTGTAGTCCATCATAACCACCTCTAATTTGTAGATGATATCATTATTTGTACTGGCGTATTCATTATTGCATATGCAGAAGGTAGTGTGTGCTGCATAGTGTGTACAGATGTACTGTCCATATTTTACTGTCGGCTCAGCAAACATCAATGTTTTGTCTCAAATCTGAATAACAGAGAGAAAGTCTGTCTTCACAGTTTGCTGTATGTCACCTCAAAGTCTGCCTTGATGGTATTTTGAGAGGAGTCATGTTCAATGTCAGTTTTTAAAAATGTTTTTTCTGACTTTCAGTAGAAGCGGAGCAGGGATTTCTGGCACAACTTCACCTACAACATGCATTTAGAAACGGAAAAAGTCGGAAAAGGTCAAATCTCCAGCAACAACTGAAGTATAAAGAACATTCTCTGCTTTCTGCTGGAATGTTCCAGGAGTGATGCTATTTTAGACACAGCCTCATATTCTCTATGTATATTAGGCTTTTGATGCTTTTGACTTCTAAGACAGTGAGTGATGGACACGTAGAGCAGCTAAGAATGATGGCTGATGCTTCATCCGATTACTGCAGCTGCACACGTCAAACTGCTGAAAGCATCACAGGCCCAGTTAGCAGAGTAATTAGCGCTAACATGCAATCATGTTGCAGCAAAAGGAAAGACTGCACTTTGTCCACATTGTCAGTCATGAATCAGTAGTTTCAGTTCACAAGTGACATGTTGAGTGGTCATAGTCAAGGAGAAACACAGGTATTACTAATAACACCGGTGGTTTAGTTCATGGTTCGGATTAAAATACATGCTTCCTTAAGATTAGAGGATGTGATTAAGACAATGGAAATGCAGTTGGTTTTGTGCCATAACAGCTCACTGTGGTAAGAATTTTGTTCATGGATGATTTATCGCCTCAAAATGTGCAGTTTGTCTGGCTCTTATGTCTCATGGCAATTTGCTTCAAATGTCTTCCTCCCTGGCTTAGATATGTTGCTTGCTTTGCGGCTCATTTTTAGGTCTGTTTGAATAACCACATCTGCCAAATTGGTAAATGTAAATGTAAATCTAGAGCGTAGCACAAACAGAGCACAATGCTTCCCTAACCTTGACCAAGTTGCCTAACCTTACTGTGATAGTGTTTTATCAAATCTGAATCTTTATGAATCTATGTAGTAGTTTGTTTTTGTCTTTTTAAACTCAGTGCAGTAGTTTAATATTTAAGAATCCAGATACTTCTAATTATGACATTTGTACAATTGGTCAGTTTGGCACACAGTGATACAAACTCTCTGTGTCATGCTTGTCTACACCATGCACATTCTTTTGTTGAAGGGATTTCACCACATACAGTGTTTTGCCGACTTACTTATTTTGCTCCTCGCTCAGGGTTTATCTGAAAGGGATTTGTTGTTATCGTTTGGTAACAGTTCATCCAACAAATAATCAATAATGAAAACAATCTAGTTTTAGCTCTCAACGTTGTGCTCCATCAAAAGCTTTGCTCCCTGGGGAACGAAGACGGACAGAAACTTTTCCACAGCACTAAACTGGCAATTAAGTGGCTCATCTCAGATAAATCTGTTTGTTGGGATACGACTTGATCCTAATCTCATTTGTAACAGTCTCCCACCTGCATCAACATCAGCATATGTAGGTGGCTACAGGCTTGACCCGGCCAGCTGCTGGCTTCTCTGTGTGTTTGTGTGAGCAGACACACTGTGCTTTACACAGATTTATGTGGATGCTGTATGTTCTTGCAATGCAAAAAGGTGTAGAAAAAACTGTTTAATTAATGTTTTGGTTATGTTACTTTGTTAAGTTTAGGTAAAGATCAAGATTGGATCACTTTCAACTTCACTTTGATTAATATCCTGACTTGAAGCACAAGACAGGATATGAATGATTCTGTTGACTAAACTTGGTTAAGCATCTGGGTAAATCCTGGTCACCAGTGTTAGACTCCTGTAGTTTCTACGCTCCAAACATTTGGCAGAAATGCATATTATATAAATATATCATTTGTGTGAGACCAGGTTGCCGATTAGCACATTTGAGTATCTTAAACCAGTATCACGGCTAATTCAGGTATCTAAAACCATAATAGACCTTTTCAATATGCAAAAACTAAATCAAAACACTCTTTAACATTTAAATATTACATCCAGCCAAACACAAAGTATCTAGATTAGATTCTAGATTAGGAGTTATAGCTCACTGTACTCTGTAGTTGTTGTTACACATAATACTCAAGGTTTTTGAGGCTTTTCAACCTTGACATGAACAATATCTGGCGAAAGTGCTCCTCCTCTTAAGTTTTAACCTGAAAAGTTTGACAATGGCGACACCTGCAGTGTCAGTTTTGTCCGTAAGTATCCCTGCGTGCTGGCGTTTCTCCTTCATGAAGCTTGTTCTTGTCATTGTCCAGGTGTTTCTTTGTTTTTTTTTGCTGCAGCTCTGACTCACAGGTGTGACAGTTGTTTTGGGCGTCATTGTCGTCGACCTTAGCGGTGATTGTCCAGAAGTTCTGACTGCAGGTGGAGAGGGTCGTCCAACAGTTCGACAAAGTTTCATGAACAGCCTGAAAGTGACGGGCTGCGTCTCCCACACAAAGAACAATTAGGATACATTATGTGTTCTTTTTTTTTTTTCTTTGTTCTCAAACTCTGGGTGCCCTTGAACAATAATTTACATGTTTGTTTGTGTGTGCATGTAGGCGAAGTGTGTGTGTGTGTTATAGAGACAAAATGTTTGAAACAACAAGGTAGATGAAACAATAGCACATCTCTTTTTTGTGTGTGTACGCTCTCTCTCAGCATACATAGTGTAATGGTTTCTACTATCTATATGCTTCAAATGTACTGTGTGTGCTTGTTAGTGTGCTGTGTGTGACAGGTGCTAGACTGTCTGCGTATCAGTGCGTCCTTTCTAAAGCGAGTCATTGAGTTCATGCTCGTTCAGGAGCTCCGCTCTGAGCGTGCACGTCCCTCGTTCCTTCCTCTTCTGCTGCGGACTGTCAGATTAGCATTCAGTCCACCCGTTACACCTCTCTTTGAACGCGTGCACACCAGTGAAGACAGAGATATGAATTCATTTGGTTTGTGTGATGCTGTTTTCTCTTATTATAGAATAGATAGAATGAACATTATTGTTCATTCACTAGGGCAGAATACGTACTGCATCTCACCAACAAAGACAATTAGAGCCAATTTGTCAATTAAATGAACTGTTAAGCAAGAGAAATTTTAAAATATATATTAAAAATCAGGTTGAAGCTGTGTTATCAAATCAAATCTTTGTATTTTGACAATCTGTCAAACAGAATAAGTAATCTGAGATTGTGGTGTTGTGATGGTCACCTTTCTGATTTCCCATCGACCAAACGATTAACTGAGAATTAAGCAGCCGAACACAAAGACAACAAATACAGAAAAAAATCCTGAACATAAAATATTTTAACACCACATTATATCAGCAGCAGTATGGTGATTTTTGCAGAATTTGATACAATTTCATCAGAAAAATGCACATAGTAGAAACGTTTGTGGGTGCTGAGCATTAAAACACAAAACATGTTAGCAGACAGCAGTGAATACAGCATCAGCTCTCACCATAGTCTTACAGCTACAGTGAGGTGTAGGTATATTAACAGGTTTCCACTTTTACAGATCTCCACTGTAGACTATACTGTCCCTGGTCGCTTTATGAATAAGATGCTGATGTGGAATTTTCTCTTTCCACAATATGTATCCATGACAAATATACTATAGTTACAATGTGGATCGAGAGTTAGCTGAAAGACTTGCAGATGTGTTACTGGATGTGGACTCCGGTTCCCTGCACGACATCCATGTTTTCTGCCTCGCCATATACTTTCTATAGTGGCATCGTAACTCGGGTGCATGATTCTCCAATAGTAACGTTTCTAGGATCTTGTTAAGAGCTGTTAATTTTTTTTCGTAGTAACTGTGGTTGCTAATAATGCAGCTTAGTTTAAGATACTATTTTAGAAATAACTATTTTCACTTTGATTCATGTAGTATTGCTCCAGGCTGTGGCTCAAGGGGGTAGAGCAGGTTACCTACTAATAACAGGGTTCGAAGTTTAGAATTTCCACATATTATCTATCGTATAAGTGTCCTCCAACCTAAGTTACTTCCTGAACCCCAAGTTTTATCTGGTGTGTGACTAAATGACTAAATACATAATTGACATACACTGTCAAGTAAATACTTGCTTGCTACTACTTTGTTATGTGTGTACTGTTCATGACAAATGTCATGTAATTTTCATGAACACTATTAGTCAGACTAGAAAAACAGGCTGTGTAAATGCTGATGCATGGATGCACACATACAGTATGCATGCACAAGTACACACATTTGTCAATTTAAAGTTGACTGGCCACTTTAACATCAGGATGGAAAGAGGCAGAGAAAAAAAAAAAAGCTTATGTGTGTGGAAATGTTCTATGCACGGACTCGCACACATATCCACACACGCACAGATATTGCACAGTGTCACATTTTTCAATCTCATAAAACCATAGTTCTACAAAGATAAACACATTATTATTAGATGTGTGTGTCCCTGTGTGTTCAGTGTGCGCGGATGCAGATCTTGTCGGGTTTGCAGCGCCGCATCAAGCCTAGCGAGGCTGAGAGGGTTTCCATGGCAACACATCCTTCCTCCATCCCACCACCTGTGGAGTCATAAATGAAAGGATTTATGTGATGGAAGGAGAAAAAAAAGAGACAGAGATAGAAATGCTCGTAGAAAGGGACGGGAGTGGAAAAAAGAAACGGAGGAAGGCTTGCAGAAATGAAAATGTAGATATATTTGATGAAAAGCGGAGAAGAGAGAAGAATGAAAATTAATTTTATAAAATAAGATGTGGGAGATGAAGAGGAGGAGGTGAGGAGATGGATAAGCAGTGAACGAGAAAGGGGGGGGGAAAAGATGAGTGAAAGAACGTATAAGCGGCTGGTGGAAAATCGATGGTGAGGTTTTCAGTTAGTGTGCATTTCCTCCTCATATCGATATTAATGAGCAGCGTTGAGTAAAGATAAAAAAGCCTCATGTCTTATTCATTAGAGTAAGTGAGTGTGGGAATGAGAAGAGACATGGATTGTGTGTGTTTATGTGCGTGGTTTTCTTAAGCTGGCTTGAAGGTGAAATCGATGAGGAAGAGCGAAAGAGGCTCTCACTTCATCCTTGGTCTACTCAGTACAGACGTTTTTCTAAACAGTAATAAAATGTCCACACACTTGCAGAAAATAGAAAAAGCAGACACAATGAGGTTGTTGTTTCTCTGTTTTGTTGTTGTTAACTCAAGAAAAATGAACCAATATTTTCTGCTACTTTTGCAAGTTTGGTAAGTCCTGGGTTTACTAGTTTGTCCAACATGGTCAGAAAATTGGCATATTGAGTGTGTTAGGCAACTAAACCTCAATGTATGTCTACCTTTCACTTGCACCTGAAAGGCAGCACAGCACTGTGTCACCAAAATGTTGCACCTTGCATTTAAACTATTTGCTAATTACCAAAATTAAACCAGATGTGAAGCCTTTTCCTAAATATAGGAAACTACAACCCTTCATTAAGACAGCATTGAAAAGCTCAATATATACATCGTGTTATCGGTACTGACACTCAGAATACAGAACATATGCTGTTACATGTTATGTAATTAAGAGACATTAAAACTGATTTATGCAGATTCCGTCACCAATCTCATTAAGTTTGAACCTCTGTATTGTTTCTACGGAGGCTTTTGTTTGTTTGCCATCCGCCGTCCAACCTTTCTCTTCCTCCGTCCAGTCTGGGTCATCAAACTGGCTGGCGGGGCCCCAGCTGTCCAAACCAGTCAAGTTCCTCTTTACAGTCTGTCGCAGCCAGTCAGAGTCCCCCAGGTCTGTAGGTGGTTTAGTGGCTTTCCCTTTCAAAACTGATCTGGGTTAAACAAAAGAAGCCTGAGGGGCGGCGGCTCGCCAGCACAGTCTGACAGCACTTGGCTTTGAGGCGCCATCACCCCCAAACAATCTGACACACAAACACACACACACACATGCAGACAAGCCAAATTCCCCTCATTATGACCATCTACACCCTTCACCAGAGGAGCTTGGAAGCTACCCAAGTTACCAGTGGGTTACACTTGCAGAAAGACAACACACACACACAAACACACATGCACAATCACACGCTTCAACTCACAAACAAACAAATTCACAGACATGCAGTGTGAGTCTCCTTATGTAATCTAGTCTAATCTAATGTGGGAGGGAAACAAACAAAGACTCCTTTATTCTGTCCGTTTTGTCTCACTTGGACCTCAGTTGGTCTGTCCTGGACCCAGACTGAGTCTGAAACCCTAGACCGACTCGTCCTGACTCAACCTAACCCTGCCAGCTGATGGCTAGCCTTCCAGCCTAACTGGATAAAAAATGCTGGACATTGTTGGTTTAGCTAAAGTCTCACTTTAAAAATAGTTGCAGGTTAATGCCTGGCAAAATATCTCTGTCTTAGAAGTTCAGTTTTTATTTGACCTAGATTGTCATCTTCTTTAAAAGACGCAGTGCCAGTGGGGTGAGTGAAAAGTACATACATGCAAATAAAGTTGACTTGACTCGTAGCTGCATCACAAGATCTTCATCAGTTGATAGCTGAGCCACAAAATTTTAATTTTATATTTTCAGATTCCCATATTTTCTTAGCGCTATCAGGATTTCTTGTCAATGAAGATGATCTTACATCATATATTATCATGTGACTGGAAGCTCCAGAACACCTACTAAATGGATCTATTGCTGTTTTACAATGATCAGTTGAGTTCATTGACTGGAAATGTTAGCTGCTGTACTGTGTGTTCATGTGTGTACTCCACCTGTGTGGGCCTGTTTTAGCAGAACAAAACTGGGATCTTTTTACTGCCAACACAACAAAATCAAGTATTGAGTCGTTCAGAAGGGAATCAATGTAAAAATTCAGGACAAAGCTCTCAGTCTAGCAGCTCTGAAAATGTGGCCTTAATCCTTTATGTTTATTGCTTTAAACTGATTGAAAACAAAATAAATTTTCCAATGAAAAAACACATATTTAAACAGTTATTTAGAAAATAATAAACTGTTTTGAAATCATGGCTTTGTTAAAGCAGCGATTCATTTTCAGTTCTTTCATTTTAGTGAAAGAGAACTGTGACAGGAATGTGGCTCATGTTTTGCTTATACTGTACTTTGCATGACTTGTGCAATCTTTAATAATTATGTGAAAGACAAACAATAACTGACAGACATCCATTACTTTATTCTGACTGTACACTGTACACTATATATTTACAATAGTAACTTCAGTGTATCAGCTCGTTTACTGCTGTGATGCAGAACTTACTTTTTGAGCAGCCGCTACGTCACACCTAAACCAGCTGTCTGTCAAAAGGTTCCCCCTCGTTAATCCAATTAGGCTAACGAGGCAGTGAAAGGGAGACAACTCCACTTAATCGGAGCTCAGTCCAGAGATGCACAGTGAAGACTCTGGCAGAGTGACACCACTGTGGTTTCCCACAGCAAACTGACTGAGTCCCAAGAGTTTGTGTGTGAATGTGTGTACTTGCCCACGTAACGTGCTTTATTACTGTTTCAAATTAAAAGCCAGGACAGTAAAATGAAAGACTGCAGCCTCTGCTGCTCATACCAGCTCCTGATTAGAGACTTTGACAATGTGGAGTTATTGTTGATGTCATTAATTTGGCAGATATTTGCAGATAAGTATTAGACAAATTTAATTTTGGCTTGATGGTAGCATTAGATTAAGAGTCAGTGGATCACCAAAATGAGAAGAGATTGCCTTGCAGGGGTGATTTAAGTGTGTACCAAATTCCAATGGTTAAACATTAACATTTCAAGGCACTGAAGAAAGTGTGGGGCATTACAAAACTCATAAAGACTCCTTTAACAAAAGTGCACACTAGTGAGCCAGTCCATCATTTTGAAAACCTGTTTCGGACTTACTAGTTTTGTATCAAGTTTCAGTAGAAAACTTGTTGTGTATAAGCTCTGTGAATAAAACTGATGGGTCTGTCAGTAACATCATGATTGTTTCTATGGCTTTTATAGTCCTAAAATAAGCTTTTGTTCATCAAACCTTGATAAGCCCTTAGCTTTAGGACTCAAATAGAAGCATGTGAACTGCATTCTCTGCAAGTGTGTCGCCAACTTCTGTATTAGCCAGTCAAACAAAAAGTGATGATCAACATGTTCAAATAATGTCTGATTTTGATAAAGCAGAGCACAAACTGTATATCTGTTCTTGTTTTTCATTACTGGTGATAAATCCCACTTGCAGAGTAACGAGTGGCTCATACGTTGAGGAATAAAGACCTACACAGGGATTGTCATGTTATGATCACACATTCTGGAAGCTGAATTACACGTTTTCTGTATGATATATTTAAATAACTTATCCTAAAACTCTGTGACTCAGCAATGAGTCAGTACACTCAGTTCAGCTTGAGGATCCAGTGTTAAAGATTTGGTCATTTATGTACTAAAAATCTCTAGAACACTCACCAACTGACACTCACTTGGCACATTTGCAGATCACAGTATTTCAATTTTTCTGTGTGCACAGTGCAGAGATGCAATTGCACATGCTTGCATTGGCACATATGTAAGCATGCACAAGCCGGCATGAAAGGCTCGCAGCTGGGAGTCTTTCATAAACCTATCTCACTTTCTCTGTCACTCTCCGCCTTTTTTCACCATCTTTCTCCATCCTTCACTTTGTCACTTCATTGTCTTCATCCCTCAGTTTTTCTGCTTCTGTTTTTTTCTCCTTCTTCCCTCTGTTATAATGTGTCACTTCTCTCTGTCCCTCGTTACCGTCCCTCTTCATCACCCTCTGTCATTCTGTCTGGCTGTGCAGCAGCCACTAGTGTGTTTCCCAGACTGTACAGTTTGTATTCATCAGGCTTGTTGCAGCAGCAGCAGGAGGAGTTAATTGTGTTGAAGGCTGACTGGTTTTCTCTAGAGACTCACACAAACACAGGGCTCATCCGGACAAACTGTCACTTAACAAGTGCATTGATGTCAGGTGTGTGTGTTTGTGGTTGATTGACAAAGAGCACAAGAGAGATCAAGCAAAGTCGAGTATGATTGTTTTTGTGTGCGCAAGAGACAGGTGGACATTTGTGGACAAGCGTTAAATCTGAATTTCCTGGCATGTCGAAGAATTCAGTGTGTAAAATGCTTTAGTGTAGGTATAGAAAAGCTTGTTTTGTAATCACAGTGTATGAGCATGGTTTTGGCATATTATCTCAGGCCGTTCAATTGATGTGATGAACAGCAGTGGAATGTGGGACTACTGGAAGGATTAGCCCCAGAACAACCCCGCTTCAAAGACGAAGTATGCTGCTGCTGCTGCGACAGAAAACAAAACCTTCAACAATCCTGGTTCCTTCCACCTGTCAAACACCTCATTCCTAATGATGATAGAAATGCTTGGATGAAACTATAACAAATATGGATGTTTATATGTTGGTTTATTTGGGTTAAGCATGTCTATTGACTCCTGATTATTTAGAAAAGATGGTTTTTTTTACCTCTTTGCAAATTCACATCTACTTGTACCATATATACAGTGCCTTGAAAAAGTATTCATACCACTTGAGCTTTTCCACATTTTGTCACGTTACAACCACAAACTGAAATGTATTTTATTGGGATTTTATGTGATATACCAACACAAAGTAACACATAATTGTGAAGTGGAAAAAAAAGATACATGGTGTTCACATTCTTTTACTAATAAAAATCTGAAAACTGTGGCGTGCATGTTTATGCAGCTCTGAGTCAATACTTTGTCGAACTACTTTTCGATGCAATTACAGCTGCAAGTCTTTTGGGGTATGTCTCTACCAGCTTTGCACATCAAGAGACTGCAATTTTTGCCCTTTCTTCTTTGCAAAATAGCTCCAGCTCAGTAAGATTGGATGGAGAGCATCTGTGAACAGCTATTTTAAAGTCTTGCCACAGATTCTCAATAGGATTTAATCACTGTTAACACATGAATATGCTTTGATCTGTGTTTAGGGTTGTGGTCCTGCTGGAAGGTGAACCTCAGCCCCAGTCTCAAGTCTTTTGCAACCTCTAACAGGTTTTCTTCCAGGATCGCCCTGTATTGAGCTCCATCCAGCTTCCCATCCACTCTGACCGGCTTCCCTGTCCCTGCTACATAAATAAAAGCATCCCCACAGCATGATGCTGCCACCACCATGTTTCATGGTGGGGATGGTGTGTTCAGGTTGATGTGTAGTGTTAGGTTTCTGCCACACATAGCGTTTTGCATGTAGTTCAGTTTTGGTCTCATCTGACCAGAGCACCTTCTTCCAGCAAGTAGATCAGTTCATTGAGAGAGAAACTGTGGAAGATTTACCATATCATATAACATAAAGTACAGTCAAAACATAAATAAATATTCTATTACATTTCCATTTTCTATTACACGTTTCATTTCCCTTCCTCTTCACAATTATGTGTTACTTTTTGTTGGTCCATCACATAAAATCCCAGTGAAATACATTTAAGTTTGTTGTTGTAACGTGACAAAATGTGGACAAAATGGTGAAATGCTTTGCTGAAGGGTACTTTGACCATATATCCAAGGAAATTACATGCAGACTTTACAATGCCAGGTGCAGTTGCAGCAGCAGAATGCGCTGTTATAGTGTGTCATCGTACTGCAAAGCAGAACAAATTTCTTTAAGATGGAAAAGAGAAGCAGAGCCATCCTGTGCAGTTTGATTTAGTTTTATTTAACATTGAACATTTCACAGTCCCAATTTTGTGCAAGATGTCCAGCTCATGTTGTGCTGAACATCAGGTTTTGGTATCAGTTCCTCAGATATAAAGGTTGGGGGCATCTCCTAGGCCACAATTCTTTATAAGACATACAGAGAAAAAACTAAGCACAGACCATTTGTGGACCTGCATGGCTCTGAATTAACCAAAACGGAGGCACTCTGCCAGCCTGGGAGTTTAATTTGGGTTGGCTAAAGGCATCTTGTGAAATGTTGGATATAAGTAGATGAGACATTTTGTAGAAGACTCCTCAGAAACCATTTCTGGTTTGCTGGTTGTTTTGCTGCAGTTTTGAAGTGACTAAATTATTAGATTGTGACTCATTACGATTTAAAGGGTGTGTACGGTTTATTCTGCCTGTTTACACCCAAATCAGACATCACGTCATTTAAGCCAATAAACTTTAGTGGAGGATGTAATAAGTTTTAAACTGTTGGCTGTGGGAATCGCTGATTGCTGAGGAGACATTTAGAGATTAAAATCTCAGATCAGAGCTTAACTTCAGTCAGTAAAGATATCCTCACATATGCCATGTGGTGGAGGCTGTTAACCAAAGCCCCTTACTGGATGTAGAGTGCATGTATTTGTTTACTGAACCTACAACCACTCTGTCTGAAAAATGATGATTTAAACCTTTTAATTAGTACAGATGCTAATGATGAGACCAGTGACTGAATATGAAAGGATAGGTTGTTTTGCTAAAGATATTACATAAGACTTTATTCTTTCAGATGAACGTTTCATGATAAATTACCTGTTGGTCTGGTGCTTATTAAACACAAACTTGTAAATAATATTGTGATGTCAGCGATATAATTGTTATTTTGTGGGACTGAGTAGGATGATTATTAAAAAGCAACTAGCTGAAAATTAACAGTTAAATTACAGTCTCTGGAAAATTGTCTTCAGCTGGCACTGTTAGCATTCAGATAATCAGCAAACTCTGTGGGCTGTCTGAAGCTCTCTGTAAGAACCTAAAACCCACACTGCAAACATCTTAAAAACAAGTATTGTCAGTGAAGCCACAGCACAACGCAACGTATTTAATCAGTGTAACAAATGCAAAATTAATTGCTGAATGGATCATAAATCAGACTCATCAAATGAATGGATACATAAGTCACTACTAATGCATCCATACTGAAACCAGCTAACATGGAGTGAAATTAAAATAGAAATTCAGCTTTTTTATCCACATAATAAACACTCAACACAGTGAGTGTATTTTATTCTGAAAGAACTCCATGACACTGTTGCCCGAAGAGCAAGTAGTACTGCTACTCCTTAAACCGACAGCAGCACGGTTGGCAAGCTGAGATAATTAACTACTATACAATAAAGAAATGCCACAGAAGATGAAATATTCCAGTTTCAGAATTGTTATTTCTGTAACTTGATTTGACAGGTGTGTGGTTTTGTTGCCTATTTTTTTCATTGTCACAATATAATTGTTAATAATACTTCTAAAGGTCCAGACTTTTAAAGTGATCAGGCAGGGTTTTTGTGTCAAACAAAACAGCACATGTCACTAATGGGGATTTGAATCAGTGGTTGCAAACAAAATGCTAAATGCAAAAAGTACCAGCACCTTAATAAATAATAGAGACTAATAAACACATAGTTCACTTGGCTACTGGCTACATCCAAATGGAAAAAGTTGGTTGTCAAAACATCAGTTACTTTCTGCTGCTTCCATTCATGTACGTTTTTCAACAGCTAGGGTGCAACTATTTAATACAACACCAGAACTATTAGTAGTTCTGTTACAAAACTGGCAATTCAGAGGTGAAACTGGGAGAGTGATAAGTGGCTCTTTCAGGCTGTATAGCTGCACAGACAATAGTTTGTAGCAGGACAGATACATTTTACTATCTTAATGGAAACTGATGATCACAATAACAAGAAAGATCCAAACAAAAACAAAAATTACTTTGATTTGCCTATAATAGATAAGAACATTGCTAGTTTTATTGTTGGTTTTTATTACTGGCTCTGAACTGTCTCTTCAGTGTAATCTTCACATATTTACAGCTTTCTTAAAGTTGTCGAGACGCCGTCTTGTCTGCGTCTCCTCAGTATCAGCACTTCCCCACCTACAGGGCACTCAGAAATCCCTCCAACCACATAATCCCTAATCCCAGCTCCTCACCATTCAAGTACATTAGTGAATTATTCCTTTAATCCAAGAGGGGAGCGGCCGTAAAGCAGATTTTTGCGTGACGAGCCAGATGAAGTAATCGACCAGAGGATAAGTATACAGCCAATCACGTCTCGTTTTAATTCGTTTCACCCTTCCGATTCAACGCCACACTCCCTGAGTCTGCTTTGTCCACAATGCTTTTGTGACGTCGTTGTGCATCAGTGGAGCGCTGGGGCTGAAAACGTCTTTGGAAAGAGTGAACTGAACCAGTTGGTGATTGTATTGTGCATGTTTGTATTTAAAATCTGGATACAAACAACAGCAGATGTTGCATCCCACAGCTCAGTGCATATTTTTCTGGTCTTCTCAGCTAATATTTGCTAATATTTTCTAAACTGATGAGCATAGCGCTTGTCTGGAAATAACAGTTTTTGCTTCTCTGATGTGTGGGGTTGGATTAGATGTCAGTAAATAAACTTTTTTTAAACCAGTGAAATTAGTTTGAATGTCTTTAGTGCTAACTGACTGTGAGCTGGTGCCTTTTTCATCTCCTGCCTCAAACTGTTTATTTTCAACGTCATTGTTGAATTTTTCATGCTAATGGCTGTTGCATTTTATGGTCTCACTGTGGTTTGTGTGTTGTCAGCATTTTATTTAAGTAATGACCGCACAGAGCTAGAAATTTTACATTTTACATTTCTAGGCAGAGTATGTGTTCATGAACATTTGCAATTTTAGATTCTACTGGATTTTGTTTCTACCCTTTTATTACATTGTAATGTGAAGGTCAAGCATGGCTGTATCCTTGGTGAAGATTTTAATTGTTGTAAGTTCTTTTTTCAGCTCTTTCTTGAAAAATACAGTTTAGTCACAGCACTTCTATCCCCATAATAATGACTTTATATATACATATACCTGGATATAAAGGTCAGGCAAAAAATAAAATAAAAACCTCAGTCACATCGTGACTGGCTGAAATCACTTCCAAATTCTTAACCTGCTGTCCATTATTGGTATCACTTCAGTCAGTATGATACCTATTTAGTGCTACATCTCAATAAATCATGTCAACGGTAGACAAACACTACAAACTATGTGCTGCTCATCACATTTGCTGCCATTTTTGACATTGTTGGGGGCTTTTATGCATCTTTGCTCAGTGTCACAATGATCCAACATGCTTTAAAAATTCTTTATGCAGAGTAATATTTGATGAGATGGATGGATGCCTTTACAGCTCGGTGTCATGTCTACCGTTGACTCTGTAATAAAACCATAAAACGGCAGAGCAATTGCCTTTAGATTGATGTCGAGCTCTTACATTAAACAAACCAAACCCTTCAGGCTTTTTCCAATGTTATATTTATACTAAGAAATATTTTTTTGTGTGTTGGCAGGAAATGCTGTGGCAACCAACGTCACTGAGTTGGACAGCATGGGAAATGTTACCTCCCTACTTAGCGAGGAGGAGGGGCCTGTCAAAGCCAATGAGGTCACTGTCACAGTAACTGGGATGAGCAGCTCGGCTCGTCCTGACACGATCAACACTGTGACCCCGAGGGCAGGCCGAATCCCCCGCGCTGGTGAGGACGAGGAGCAAAGCAGTGGTATGTTTGGTGAAACGGTGGCTCCTGCAGTGGAGAAAGCCAGCGTTTCAACCACGCCTCAGCTTAGCCCCGATTCAGCGGAGACGGATCACCTGCTGCCTAGTAACCCGCGCAGAGAGGATGTTACGGAGGGTGAGGAGGAGCGTCTGCCGCACACTGACCCACCTTGGATCCACTCCAAGGACACAGCCATGTTTGACCTCAACGACCTTGTCACCACAACCGCTCCGCCCTCAGTTGCCACCAACCCCTCTAACCCTGACATCGTCCATGTGGACTTCTTTGATCACTCCTCTCGTGGACGCAGCCTGGACCTCGCTCCGCCTTCTCCTTCATCACTGGCCCATGAGCTGCAGGGTGGTGACCAGACCTCCTGGGCAATGCCAGACAACTATGACTACCTCACGCCCTATGAGGCCGGTGTGTCCCCTACCGCTGATGAGTACACCTACAGCACCACAACTGACGACTACTCTTTCATCCCAGGGGCGGGACGTCCTGCTGCGGGAGCTCCAGTACCAAACATCCCTCCTGCAGCAGCCTTACCGGTGGATGGGTCAGATGGGTTGGGCGGGTGCCGTGTGGGCTACCAGATGATTAACGGAAGTTGCCGCTCGCCTTGTGACACGCTGCCCAACTACTGCTTCAACGGGGGACAGTGTTACCTGCTGGAGGGCATGGGAGTGTTTTGCAGGTGTGAAACCACATAACACACACAAAAAGGCCACAACTCTTGAACACTATATACACCATCATTTTGCAAGTCCTCCAAGCTGCACTAACCTTTTGCACCTACATCAAAAATCCCTGCATTCATCATCTCAGTGTGAGCCCCGGTTACAATTTAGTCAGACCAAAGACACAAATTTAATACACATGTTGCTGCACTTAGTGCAGTTTCCCCAGTGACACCAGAACCCTGTTTACTTTTGATCATAAAAATCTATAGATTTGTGATGAAGTGCACTCCAAATTCACACTGTGTAAAATTTCTCAGCTCAAGTGTCCCAGTGGTTATGTAGTACAATTGTAAAAATAACAAAATATAGTATATCTGCTTTCTTGTTGTTAATAGCAATAACATACTAGTGTTAAGAATGGCAGTAAAAACTGAGCAACAGTCAAGGGTACAAGAGGTTAATTAAGAAATGGCAAAAGAATGGAAAAACAATCAGTCATTCTTGTTGAAAAATGTACGTTTTACAAAACATTCAAAAATCAAATGCAGTGCAGCTGTGCAACGCTTCACTGGGTTGCTCATTTACATGTATAATCAATTATAACTATATTGTTATGACTCTACAAAGTAATCAAACACAAGTATATAAAAAGTTGTGTGACCTAATGCACTGAGTGCGGCTTTGTGAAACATTCTGATTTAGTTTGCTGCTCTCTGGTCAGGAGCTTAAGCTAAAAACCAGCCCATTATTGTTATTTTTAACAAGAGACTTTTATGAGGAAATATTGCTTTGTCCGAGATTTGGTTTTCCAAACTAGTTGGAGTCATGCAAACTGTGCACAGACACACACAACCACAAACATTATAATACGGGCAAAAAACATCCACAGAAACTGAACATTTACTCAAACACGCACAATGATCTGCATGTTGATGTTACTCTGCATGTCAGTAAACACCACTGCTCCCGTTACTGTATGACGCGCCTTCCAGGCTTCAGCCACAAACTGTAATAATGACTTTCCTCAATAGTCGATCCAGTGGGTTGCCATGGTGATGAATCTAGGTGGAGGTCAATAGTCAAAAGGATTAAGAGAATCATTTATGATAATATGGTGTAAGCCACAGAGTAGTTTCAGCTCAGCGTGAGTCCTCTGCCCAAGCATCTGAAAGTCAACAATCACATCTGTGGATCAAATCGGCCCGATCTGTGATGAGGACAGCTACACTTGTGTTAATAAAACAACACACAAGTATAGGTTCAGGATGGGGGAAGGGTGGTGTGTGCTTCGCCTGATAGCTTTATTGTTGATTGATTGATACTTATTGATACTGGTGTGACCAGAACCTTTATATCCAATATGCTAGAGAGAGTTTCTTACTCCTCTTTATAGAGAATTGGATAAATGGATGATAAAATTATTTTAATTCAAAGCATTACATTGAGATGAAGATTGTAGAAAAATGGTGAGAACATCAGGTTTACAGTAGGTGCCACTCTTTTTGTCTTTTTGAAGCCACCATTTTGTGGTTGTAGTGATGGTCACCATTCATTCAGGAAGAAATCCATCACACAAGAGGCATAGAAAACAATTTAAACACCCACAGTAGCCTTGGTTGAGGGGAAATGGCTGCACACAAAAAAAAAATAGGTGTAGCAGCAGTGTTATCACAAAATACACACAGGCGCACACACACACTGACTGATGAGCTTTTCCAGTGTCACATCTGAGGCTGATTTTGTGAATTTGTGCTATCACTCATATAAACATAGGCTTCTCATTTCCAAATGTCAGACATTTTACATATACTTCCCCATAATCACAAAATGAACCAACCAATCAGTGAGGACAGACTTCCAATTAGTGAACAGCTGCACGGATTCAAATGCAAATTTATGCGCATTTGCGACCAGCCTCCTGACTGGAGAAAATATTAGAATGACTCACCCAGCCAACTATGAGATATAAGTATAATTAACATAAACAAGTGAGATAATTGCAGAGATATCTAATGATTTGATGTTCTGTTTGAATTGCTTTGCAACAAAAATGACTTTACAGCACAGAAAGGTAGAAGCTGTTCTTCCAGCCTAAATGGAGCAGGTAACAAAATTTTATATGTTTCTACAACTGTTTATCACCGCTGTTCCACCCAGTTTGTCAGACAACAAAAAGGTGAATATCTAGCGTTGAAACCTTTGGTTGATAAACAGAAGATACTTTTATGGGCTAAATGTCATATTCCATCGACATTATATAGTCACTACAGATTTGACCTTTTCAATTTCCTTCATCCACCTTGGCAGTAGGTCAAGTGCCAAACATTCCTGCTTTGTGTAGTCATTGTTTAAATAGTTGTAGACTACTGATTTCTTTTTATACATTGTCTTATAGTCAATACTATTGTAAAAAAAAAAATCTTCTTTCTTAATTTAAAAAAAATCACCTTTTGTGCAAATGTGCTCATCAGCACCCCTAATTCTGACTTAATTATCTGATTAATTTGATTGGAATTTCTTATAAAATAGAGTAAATTAGAGCCTAGTTTGAATTGGTACTAGTTAGTGGTTTAACAGCGAGCAAAATGTTAACAGATTACCAGGGTTATTGACTGAGAGGGAAGAGGAGTGATGCTCACACAGCGAAATGTTGAAAAACTCCTGCAAAGCGGACAACGTGATCCAGATATTTAGGGAAGATTTTGGGCCTCAGTCAGCAGATAGTAACAGTGATGAACCTCCTGAGAGTGAGTCAGATGAGGGCTGGGAGATACTGAGAGGCATTTGACTGCTGGGCAAAAGCTCAATATGGGTCATTGGAGCGCTGGCACAGATGAGGACCAATATGTTCCTCTGTGTGTGTGTTTGAGCAGGCATGATGCGTGTCTGGTTACATGTGTGACTGAGCATGAGTGTACACTTGTGTGTCCTGTGTGTGCGTCTCTGTTGAACTGAAGCTGCTTCACACATCAGGCCAATTTAAGTACAGTGGGATGAATGTTAGGACCTTTAGCCATCTGCAGTAAAACACACGACCCTTTGAATTGCTGTTTATTCACTTCACACCAGCCTGTCGTATCTCATTCCCACAGACAGAAATACACACCTGCTGGGAAGTTTACCTTTCTATATGTAGTTAAGGAAAGGTTACATAAGCACGATACTTGCCTCAAATAAATTAGAGCCTAAATGTCTCAGATGATATTCAGCAATGGAAACTGAATAAATATTTATTTCACATATGTAACAGTACATTTGCATAATTATTTGTAGCATGGGTTTTACAAGATGTGACCAAAGCTTCTGTTGCATCAATTAAACATTTCTAATATTTGGGAACTCTAGTCCTCCAACTTTATGCAATGACAATAAGAACTTGCTAGAGTATGCATGAAGAGGTGTGGCATTATGCTTTCAGGTTGTTTGTTAATCCGTTCGTCTGTTCACCCAATTTTGTGAACGCGATATCTAAGGAACACTTTGAGGGAATTCTTACAAATTTGACACAACTGTCACCTTGGACTAATAAACTGATTCGATTTTGGTGGTCAAAGGTCAAGGTTAAACTGAATTTAGTACAACTGTCCAGTGTCCAGAGTCATTATTGAACTGTTTAGTGTTTGGAGGCCAAAGGTCAAGGTCACTGTGTCCTCATATATGTCCCATTCTTGTCAATGCTAAATCTCAGACACGCCTGGAGGGAATTTTATTACCTGGCACAAACATGGGCTTGGACTCGTGCATAAACTATAATGTCACTGGTATGTGGAGGCATACAACTGCAATGCAGTAATTCTACTTCATCTACTAAGTTTCAGGTTGAATATGAACGCACAGCAAAAAGAAGATAATCTGGAGTTAAATAAGAGGGGAAAAAACAAAAGGGAAGTTTCTGGGAAGTTTTCAGATCAGTCACACTTGTCCCACCTGGTGTCTGTTGCTAGTTTATCTGCAGCATGTGACTGTACTGTTGCTTCCATTGTGGCTTAGTGAGACAAAACACACCTTTATGGCTGCATTAATTTTGTGAGATTTTAAATCTAAACATCAGTCAGTCTGGACAAACACAGTGCAATGCAATCTCTTCTTTGAAGCTATCTGCGGCATCTCCAGCACTGGTTCTCCTGTCCTCTCTGACTTATGGGATCTGACGGCATTAGTGTTGTAAATCGCTTCCTCTTCTAGAGCTGCAGGACTCAGGACCATATTTGGAGACACAGATGAGAAAATGAAAGGAGGGGAGAAACAAGGGTGTGTGTGACGGGGAAACAAAACAGAAAGAAAGAATACAAACGTCCTCTCTGTTATCCATAAAAAAGCACACACTGAAAGAAACAGAAAGAGGGGGAAATAAAAAAGAGTGAAACAGACTGTAAGAGTGATGGAGGCAAAAACCAGGAAATCAACAGGAAATCAAAGAGAGATAGAAGCAAGAAACAAGAGAGTGAGAGGTGGACAGAGAGAAAGAGAGGAGGCAGAGGAGAAGCTGAGAGTAGAGAATGTGTCAGAACCTTCTAACGCTTGCCAGTATGGAAACGACTCAGGCGAGCCAGGTTGAATTTAATGGCGTGTGTGTGTGTGTGTCCTGCAGCTTGATGTAATTAAGGGAAGCTTTGAGCACCAACAGCAGTTCGTATCCATTTTAGTTTTCATGATCACATCATGGAAACACATTCAAACACACAATTATTCACTCACACACAAATAAACCTCTCTCTCTCTCTCTCTCACACACACACACACACACACACACACACAGGATTATGGGTGTATTAGGAATCATTTCCAAGTCAAAGAGTGTGGGGATGTGGACTCAGGCCAGAGGTCAAACACACAGGAGATTTATGATTGCTGGGAAGGTTGGGACAAAAGACACACACACACAAACACATGGACACAGACACAGCTTGTTATTGCCAAAGGTAGCCTGGCCTGATGTATTCAATTGTCAACGACATACACATGCACAAATCTGTTTTTAGTAATAGTTGTCATGGTGCAGGGGAGGAAGTTTTGACTGAAGTTTGGCATAAATGTGCACACACATGCAGAAAAAGACAGTCATCAGGATTTTTACTGAACTTTATGCAGGCAGAGCTAACAGGCTGTGTTGAACCAGTTCAGAGTGTATCAGCTCTCACTGGCTCCGTCTTTGTCTTTGTGTACCTCAAATTCTTTCAGATGTTTTATGCTCTTATTTTGAAAGAAAAGTAGCAAGGACATTATCTGCAGCGGAAATATCACTGTGCAGCAGTCGAGTTTGATGTATTTATCATGAATAAACATCACTGATATTTATCAGTGTGACGACAATATAAAGTTTAGTTCTAAGAGGTTCAGATCCTGTATCAGCATATTACCTCTGAAATGACTGTACCATCATCAGTGGCAAGCAATGCCAATTTCTGGTGGACACCTGTTTTTTATTTTACCTGAACTCTCATCTGAGAAGTACATATTTCTGGCGGTGGTGGTTATGTTTGTCAAATATTAAATGCACTTGATGTGCTATCATATCAGACAGTAGAAGCAGTGAAGGTATGGTGGTCAGGGTGGTTGAGAATAAATGCTGTTTGACTTGACACCTGCTGGTGCTGGGAAAATTGGATAATGGCATATCCCAGTACAGGGACTCATGTCAACTTGCAGTGATGCATGATAAAGGCTACCTCTGTATGTTGTCCTCTAGACTGGCAGCTGATCTGGCTCATTTCTTGCTTGAATAATTGCAATTTGATGGGTGGCAATTTGTCATCTGTCAAAGTTCTTTTTTGTTTTACTACATTTCAATCCAGCATTTTCACTTCAATTTATTTGTGTAGCGCCAAATCACAACAGAATCATTTCAAGGCACTTCACCTTTTAATTATAAAGAGAGAAACCCAACAGTCCCTCTTGGGCAAGCACTAGTGGTGGAGAGAAAAACATCCTTTAAACTGGACGAAACCTCCAGCAGAACCAGGCTCATGGTGGGCAGCCATCTGCCTCGACCGGCTGGTGTGGAAAGTGGAGAGAGAAAAGAAGAGCAAAACGACAAGAACATGATCAGAGAGGATGACCAGCAAATTCTTGTGTCATGGGGGTGCCTGTGTAGAGCGTGCAGGAGGCATGACATAACACAGCGGAGATCATATTCCAACATTAACCGGACTAGGGAGCGCGAAGGATATTGTTTAGGTAACCTCTGGGCCGTCTAACTTGCACATTTGTGTTCTTACATTCAGCTCACCTGGGTAATGTCTAGATATGTTCAGGGCTCCAGTGTATTTCTGAAAACAGCTCATGTGAAACAGCTTCCAACATCCCCTTTTTTCATTATTTTAGTGCTTTACAAATGAATCCATGTATCACAATTTATTATTGTACTATATATGTTGCATTCCTGTCTGAGTCAGTTGAGGAGCTTTCACTGAAAGCATTCCCTCAATGGAGAATGATGTAGTAATTGCGACCAGGGGACACATCTGTATATCAGTAATTGGTTTGCTGTTTATGATGTTTTGAGTGCTCTACAGGGAATCTGGGGTTTATTAAATAGGTACATATCTACAAATCCATGCTGAGTGAATTGTTTGCAGTGTTAACCAGCCTCTAGCATGTAGGTTAGCATTTACCCTCCACACACACAACACGGGATCTATTGTTCAGAAATATTTTGTACTGTTTTCTCCAGGCTTAAACCATGGAAAAACAATCACTTCACCCAACATAATGTCCGAAAGAATCAAAACATTACTGTGGTTTGAATTGGTTGGATTCTTGTGATGCCAACTAGAGAATACCAATTATGTCTATTTTTTTAAATCCCTTTTCAGTTTTCAAATTGAGGTATTTAGCATTAGCGGCTGATTGAATGGAACCGTGTTCCCTTAACTTTGGCCACTAATAATGTTATAATGATTTCATCTGCATAATGGAAGCAGATGTAGTGATCTTTTATTTAAGCTGGTTTGTTTTTAATGTGGTACAGAAATGCCTTGGGGAAATCTAGAAGGACGTCTGATGAAAGACAAAAAGCATGTGACATAAAATAATACTACGTGTGTTTCAGTTGGAGGCAGCGTGGATTGTACCATCAATGTCTTTATGATCATTTATGTTTTTTATTATTTTGTTTAAACTCTGCTCAATGGCAAAATCTCTCAGACATCGGGAGCAGACAGAGCTTCTGCCGTCAAAATCAGTTTTATTTTTTAAAGCTTCTCTCCCATCTGATGAACATGTGTCATGTAATCAGAGGTACGGCAGAAAATCCAGACATTTACAGTCAGTTTTCAGCTCAGTCCACAAGGAAAATCATAACTATTTGTAGAAATAGTAATCAAAAATTGAACTAGAAAATATTAATATTTCAAAGAACATCAATACAGTGATGAATGAAATCTCTTCACCATCCCCAACCACAGCAGCCAGAGAAAGAAAGAAATGTCAAATCCCACTATTTATGAGGCTTTAAATTAGAGTCATCGTGTTAAACTTTATTTAATACGGTATCTGTGTTATGATTGAGATCTCTTGTACAAGACAAAGAACTATTCATAATCACACAGCCACACACCCTGAATACAAATCAACATAGATAAGCAGAACAAGTATGTAACGTTGCACAGTGCAGCCCAGTGTTTACAGTATTTGCAGTGATTTTCCCATAGAAAATAACATAAAATACATGTTTAGAGTTCAACACAATGGCAAAATGTCTGTAACTCACTCAAACATACACAAACAGCACAAAAACATGCAACATGTTGAACAATGGTGGTTAACTATGGCTGTCCTTCAATATTTGGTACCTGGCAATACCAAGTCAGATCCAATCCAAGTAGTAGAAGTCCTGCTTGTGTTTAGAAGCTTAAATTGTTGTTATGATGTGAAAGAAACTAATAACTTGGAGAATGCGACTTCTGTCATTGATGGAACGCACTAAAGTAAAGACGTGTCACTCTGCTGACACATATAGAACTGATAATAATGTAAAGTGTACAGTCATCTGGTCTATCGGTGACTAACCCTAACTCTCTGTCATTCTGATTTATGCATCTTTTTCTTGTTAAAGCAAAACCAAAAACTATAAACTTTTATCTTCTGTCTTCCTTTATTAAATTTCTCATAAAGTTTTCAAATCAGATGAGAGAAAACTCTTCCACAGTGTTAACTCCTTTTCACTGTCAGCGTTTTAAAATCAAATCCAGTTTTTAATCCTGCCCTCAGCCTGACCTGTGTTGGCCTTCATCTCCCAAAGCCCTCAACATAATGAGAAAGTTTACTTTTATTCAACAAAGAAAAATGAGATGAAGTCTTTTATAGCAGCTACTGCAGTGGTAGAAAAATGTTTCCAGAGACACCGAGCCTCTCCTGCCCTCTGCTCGCCTGATATCATCAGATCCACCTCTTTTTGGGTGCTGGAGACTGGAGATGCAGTTTTTCCTTCAGCCTCACTCTGAGGCATAAGAAAATATGCTTTGCTTCAAGGAAGAATTCTTTAAAAATTGTTTTGTTTTGCATGAAAGCATATGATATATGCTAAAATATTCAGCAAACTCTCTTCTCTGCCCTCTCCTGTCAGCTCAGATCCAGGTCATTTAGGTCCAGCCTTCTGTTTCCTCTGTCCTTCCAAAGACCTTGTTATTAAAGTGCATTTCTCCTCTCTGCATGTTCTCTTACCATTGTAAAGGAAAATCTATACGCTCTCCATAGACACGTGTTAAATATTAAAAAAGCTAGAAAACAGTGACGGAAACAGGACTTTCACCAAAGCTGTGCAATTCTTTTTTCTAACTTCCACTAAGAAATTCTTCCAAAGTAAATTATAAAATGTAAATAGATTTGTCAGAACATTACATTGAATTGTGAAAGGAATTTGACATTTTTATGAATTTCTATTTACAGATGGTGGTAGAAAATGTCTCAGCATTTTCCATCATTACTGCCTAGAGTTAAACATAACAGTTTACAGACCAGCCTCTTGGTCCAAATTTGACCTACTGAGCTCACACACTTCTCCACTTCAATGAGGGATTATTGATATTATCAGTGTGCTAGGTTTCAGTTTCAGCATCAAACCTTTCTCCAGACAGAACAGCAATATAAGCTGATTCTGCAAAAACCCCAAATTACATTCAGTGTCAATATTTTTGTATTGCATGCAACAAGTTTATGATTCTTGCTTTCTTCAAATCTGGCAAGGTAACAGTCGAGGTTAGGAAAAGATCATGGTTACGGTCAATAAAAAGTCAGCCGGTCTCCCAACAATCCTGCGGGCTGTACATCCATCCAAAATTGCTTTTGAAATTCTGCAAATAACAATTTTCTTTTATGTTATCTTGTTAAACTATGTTCCAAAAGTCAAATGGATAAGGCTATTTGGTTGAAAGTATCAGACCCATCAGGATCTGATTAATACTTCCTAACCTTGCCTAAAACACCTAGACGTGTCTGCTCTGTGCTGGATTTTAGACCTACGCCGTCTGTCTTGAATTGGCCTTGCACTTTCCCCTCTCCTCCTCTGACCTTCTTCCCAGTAGCTCCCACGTCTCCTCCCTTTTCACCCTCCATTACTCCTCATCAAAACCAGCAGGGGGTCTTATTAGAAAGCCACAGCCCCATCTGCACTATTGTCACCCTGTGCAAGTTAAATTAAAGACTCTTTCTCTCTTTGTCTGCGTGTCTGCTTCTCCCTCTCTTGTCCCAGCAGACCAGACTAATCAGGTAAATATTGAGAGGATTTGTTAGCTCTTTGTAATGTGGCTGGGGTCGCCCTGATGTTAATTCTTCTGTATTCCTGTCGGGCTATGACTACGCTTTAAATGTGGCTGCTGTGAGCCAGGGCGATGGAGATAATGACGGGTTGGAGGGGAAAAAATTCTGCTGTGGGACACAATGGGAAAGCTTTTGGGACATGAGGGAGGTTTTATAAGGGGGAAGGAGCATAAAGCAGTGAGGCTGGTTGATATATCCAGAGAGGAGTCATGCTTTTAATGCAAAAACTGTGTTTGACAGAATATATTTTTTGTCCCTGATGAGCAGTCATTTGATGTTTGATTTCTGCTCTGTGCAGCTGTTCTGGTCATGAGACTTCTGGTGGAGGAAATTCAACCAAATTGTTTCTGAAATTGAGCCAAGAACGTTCCTCTTGTGTCAGCTTGTTAAACTGTTTTCCAAAAACCTTAATGGATAAGACCAATTTTTGATCAACATATCCCATGAAAACATCAGAACCAACAATATCTAATGATCTTACTTTCTGAATTTATGACCTCAACTGTGGCTCTCATGTTCACATTTGTAAATGTAAATCTACAGATCAGATTAAATAAAAAAAAGAAAGTAGTAGTAATTAGCAGTAGTAAATAGCAGTGCAGCGAACATAACTGAACACGAGTAAATTGTGCATTTGTTGGGGACTTTGTTCAGCTGCAGATTAATCCACATGTTGTGTTCCACAGATTTGCGTGCTAGCACAGTTATCTCCAGGAACTTGGCCAGGCAAGGCACAGATCTGCTCATAAAATTTATTATGAGAAGAATTTTGAAAATACAAGCAGATGGTTTGAAATCTTCTTAACAACAAATAATCTGGTGATAAAAAAAACTATGTCAACTGGTGCTACAGCTGGGGAGTGAGAAAGTCCTAGCCCGTGTTTGATTTCATGTGATTTGTACTTTATTAGAGGACACCTGTGTCAGGCTTTTGTTAATTTACTGTCACCATTTGTTGGACTTTTCCAAGTTTATTTGTTGCAAAATATATTTCCCACCATCTACAGTTATTAATAACTTTAATAATTAATATTTTTCCCATAATAATTGTTCATGTGAATTTCCCCATGGGGATGAACAAAGTATCTATCTATCTATCTATCTATCTATCTATCTATCTATCTATCTATCTATCTATCTATCTATATGAGAAAAGCTGTTACAATAATACATACTATAATTCTGTGTGTTATAGTGTACTATTGTATCACATGTTTTGCATATTGGTAAACAAATAATATCTTAAAAGACATTTAAATCAGTTCTCATGAGTTGTCTCCTATGATCCACCACTTTGGTCCTCAACAAGTATTTGATGGATTGCGTTCTGTGAAACTCAGACACTTGTGGTCCCCGGACGATGAATCATATTGACTTTCATGTTGTGCCAGCATCAAGTCAACATTTGAATTTGTCCAAAACTTGCAGGACATAATGACATTTCCATAAGCCTCAGCTGTGTCTCAGTAGCAAAAGTTACAAGCAAACATTACACCTGCATCGCATTAGTGCTGTCATTCTAAGCCTGTTAGCATGCCGGTGTTAGAACGTATCTCAAAGCACTACTGTGCCTAAGGAGAACTACATAGAGCTTCCAGCACGACTGTAGACTGTTAGTGTTGGTAATATTTTTAGGACAACAATGGCACAAAGGAATAATAAATAATACCATGATACACTGGCAATTCAGTTCAGCTCATTGTTGGTTCTTATTTACCAAACTGCTTTCCTTTAAATTATGACTGGACCTGAATCTCCACCTTGGCCTAATGTCAGAAAAAAGATAAACAAAATCTGAAAGCATGAGACATGAAAAAAGAATGAAAGCATGAGACATGATTCAGCTGGAGGCACTTGGCAAAGTGCAAGGTGGGAGGAGAAGGAGTGAGACTGACAGGAGGGAGGAAAGATGGCGAGGGAAAGAGCCAGTGAACAAGAAAAGAGATTTTCAAGAAGACAAGCAGCAGGGGTGAAGAAACAGTTAGGAAGGAAGAAAAGAAATGGGCACTAGTCGCTAAAACCCGACCGTGTCCCTCTGAAAGGATGAGCGAGGATGCATGCATGTGATGGAACGACAACGTGTCAGCGGCGCATCTGCTGCGGTGGCCCCTCAGATGGGTTGCCATGATGACCAGCACATCCTCACTCACTAGCTTTCTTCCTTTATGCATCTCCCTCTCTGTCTCTTGCTCTCTATGCTCTCTATTTGTATCCCCCCCCCCCCAATTCTGACTTACATAAACCTCGTCTTTGTATGAAGGGTGAAACGCTCGGAGGCTGGGCGCATTGAGGCTTCCTTGAGAATGTCATATTGGGCTTCATCGCATTCTCTCTTTCTCTCTCTTTCTCATATACATTCAAAATGTCTCCTGGAGCGTTGCCAGTGTTTCCCTTCAGCTGGCAAAATAAGAGCATCAAGGATTCAGGAAGGATTCAGGAAGTCAGTCAGTGAAAGGAGCCTGCTTAGCATGAAGAGAGCGTTAAGTTGCTGTACATCTCAACACCTCCATTCGCTCTATACTATCTCATCCGTATTAGTGTGTGTGTACAGTTGATTATATGATTGTGTGGACACATTTTAGTGCAGGACCACTGTTACAAGAACTTTACACTGATCCTAAAGAAGCCACCCTAAAAATGTGCCAACGTTTTTCATAGGTACCGGCACCCTAGTAGTAGTGACGTGCATAACACACACGTCGGATATACATCACTTTCAAAACATTACTGGTGGATGAACTGTGATTTGCTTTTGCTAGTTTTGCACATTTAAGATGTTTTTAAGACATTTAGGACTTAAACACATCAAAAGTGATGTCGAATACAACATGAGCAAATACAATGTTAATATTTTTTGCAGCAGCTAGCACGTGCGTTCTGCACCTACAAGGAAACACCTCTCCATACCAGCAGGTGGCAGTAGTCTTTATTTATTAATCAAAAAAGGAAAGTGGAAAACCTACTTGTACTGAGGATGTACAAACCACAAGCAAAGCATCATCTGTCCAGTTCCAATTTCACACCACTCCAACCCTGTCTCCCAAAAATTACGTTCGCATACAACTAAACTGCATTCCCGATTACGTTTTTCTACAGAACATAATTGTCACGTTGTACCGAAACGTATTTTTGTGAATGAATGAATGACGCGCTACATTTATTAATGCAAAGCGGTTTGCAAGGAGGTCGTTGGGGAGGATGGCGGATGTTTATTGTGCAGGACTGACATGCCGGAGACCTGAGTTCGAGACCAATGTCCCCTGTGATGTTGGGTTTAGGCAAGAAAAGTACTGAGGTTAGGGTTAGAAGCTTTCATTTTTAATGCTGACATTGTGTGTGTAAAGCGACTGTGTGAAATGATATTTTTATCCATTAAGAAGCCCCCAGTCTTTCACTGACACTTACCCACTGCTGTGATGTCTGATTCCCACCATAAAACACTTTAATATCGCTACACTCACATGTCTGGATGTTAAAATGTAACATCGGATATTTTAGCCGACAGAAAACCGGCTGCTGATCGAATATTTTGGCGGACAAAAAAACGTTAACTGTGAACATATAATCATTATGTTAACAGAAAATGTAATCGGGTCACAATTACGTTCTCTACAAAAACGTAATTGGGATTGCAGTTTAGTTGTATACAAACGTAATTTTTAGGAGACAGTGCTGACCACTCTCACCACTGACAGATTATAGCTACTTCTAATGGAGAAGCCCTTGGTCTTTTGGTTGCTGCACTGATTCGCTAAGCTGAACAGCCAATCAGATCGGTCTCTCTCACTGACGGGGTCCGCCACCGATTCAACATGCTGAACTGACTGAAACGCCACGCACAGGCTTTTAACTAGTGCCAACCATGTGAGATACACCACAAAAACTAGGGCAGCAGATGCTCACAGACAGCCCAACATTGACCAATATCCATGGTGCGTCATGGGCTTTATTCATACACACACATAGCGTTTATCATAAACGGCTAAATTCCACTGTACAATTAAAACTGTAAATAAATCTTAACTGGACTATTTTTAATCAAATTAAGTCCTGTGGTCACATTCTTCCACATGTGACTATGAGCCAGCGTCACTCAGCAATGTTATGGCCTCATTAAATGGTGAAATAGATTTACCGTTTTACACGCCAAGCAGGCTGTAGACAAAGCCATCTGCCTCTGTTGTTTATGTCCCAAGGTGGTGACCGCACTCTGTCAAATGGCTATGAAGGCAGTCTGGCACTCAGATGGCAGCTGTTTGTGTGTTTTTGTGTGCATGTCCTCATATGTGCCCAAAATATACATCCACATACAGATGTCCATATGAATTATGTTAGATGTCAACTGTTTGTGTAAGTTTTTTGTTTTCACTTTCTATTTTCAGACACACAGAGTGTTATTGTTGAATAAAGCAATAAATATCTGACCTTGCATCCTGATAACATGCCTGATATTAATTATGCCACACTAAGCATTGCTGTCATTTTTTTAGGGTCACGTTATGTATGAAGAGCATTTTTAGGTTCCACACAATGTGGTTAAAGGTAATCAGCAAGGAAGTTCATAAACAAACGGACCAACTCCTCTGAATTTTTTTTTTCTACCACTTATTTCACCTAAATATTTTTTTTCTACCACATGACCCCTAGGGGGCTCCGTAATAATGTGGCTACAAATGGAAAAACTGACATACTTACACACAATCCCCTGATCTTAAACATCACAATGAATTTTTTTTTATGTGGTTTTAATACACTAACATTTTTTTATGTTCTTCCTTTTCTTCCTGTCATTTACTTTCGCACCTTTTTTACTTTTCCTCAACCTCCCACTTTCTTTTCTCCACCTGTCCTTCCACCTCTCACCCTCTCTCTGTTCATTATTTCCTCCCCTTTCTCTCTGTCTCTCAGATGTAATGTCCAGGATTACATCTGGCACAAGGGCGCCCGCTGCGAGTCGGTGGTGACTGAGTTCCAGGTGATGTGTCTGGCTGTGGGCGCCTCGGCTCTGGTGGTCCTGCTGCTCTTCATGATCGTCGTCTGCTTCGCCAAGAAGCTTCACGTGCTCAAGACGGAGAACAAGAAGCTGCGTAAGCGCAGGTGAGGCTCCGACAAACATTAGAGCCAAGTAATAGCATAATTCAAAAACGGCAAATAGCTTTTATTTCTCCCCCTAATTAGAGGAGTGATTCATCTCAGTTAATGAAGAAAAAACACAAAATGTAGAGTTGTTTTGTCTGTCTTCAGTCATAAACCTCTGGTTCATAGTTGCTACATTTATGTTCAGGAATAAAGGGAGTAAAGAAAACAAAAAGATACACACAGCACTTACACAGAAAGCTTTGTTTCTGTCGCAAACTGGTTCCCCCGACTTTAGACTGAAATGTAGAGGCACGGACAGACCGAGATCCGAAGGTTGGGAATCACTGATCTACTGTATTTCAGTTTGAAATGTATAATTAACTTATTTAAGGTCTTAGTTAAATGTGTAATCCTATTTAAATATGTGTGGTGAGGAAATGAGAGTGCTGATGCAGATGATGTTCGTGACAGGACTGAAATATGCTTGAAAACCTTTTGTAAAATGTCAGCTCGGACAGCAGTGTGAGAGGCATGTTATAAAAAGAGGATGCTTGAGATTTGTGGGAAACATAAAAGAGGAAAGACAGAGGATGTTTATGTGTGTCCTTCACAGGAGCAGAGAAAGATGAGGCTGTGGAAGCTTTTGTTCCCCGAATACTTGAACTCATTTTTAAGAATTAAGACTGACACAGAAAGGTTGAAGCAAGTGAAGTTCTTTGCTTTGCTCAAGGACATATTATATGAAGGGGCACGAACCTGTTGCTTTCCATCTGTAGCACAGTCATTCTAGCAATTACAAACCCACAGTTGCAGCTTACAAAGACATTTTCTACATCACTTTGTTGCCCTTACGTAAGTAAGAACTCTGAACAAGGCTCTGAAATAGATTTACCTGTAAGTTTTTTATCTATATTCTTTGATTGTTTCACAAATTCAGTGATTCAGTGGTCATTGCTGATGTAGTCTACAGTGTAACATTAAATACATAAAGCAAACACATTACATAGGTCCGTGTATAAGCATCAGCTTATAAAGTTGATATTAAATCATATTATGTCAGAATCAAGACTTTCATAACTACCATTATTATCTGATTTCCAAATAATAAATATGTACTGATCTGAAAATAACAGATTTCTACAATGTGAACCAAAAGGAAACATTTAAAACAAACAACAAAACTGAGTTGTTGTTTTTGGCAAATATTACCAGTAATCTTTTTTTTTTTTTAACTAAGGTGTTTACTGTAGCACCCTGAATTTAATGCATTGGATAGACCCAAACCAGGATTAATCAGACTCCAACATCTGAGTGAGAAAACAGACACATTAAGCAAGGATTCAAAGGTTTAAAAAAATAACGAGGAAGAGTGTGATAATGAGCCAGTGGAAGAGTAGGCTGGGGAGGATGAGGAGGATCTGAGACAGTGGAGGATGGAGATGGGGGATGGGTGGTAAAGAAAAAAAAAAGAGAGACAAGGACAGTCTGATGGAGGTGGGGGGTGGATGGCTAGTACTGCTAAAATAGGAAGTGGTTTATAGAGAGCGAGTGGGGAAGACAATGAAGGAATGCTGGATGAGATGAAGAAGAAGGAGGAAGAGAAGGCGGGAGGGGCAGCACAGAGAGCTGATGGTGGGCAGCCGGTGGAAAAGCAGCTGACAAGACAGATGAGGCGGGAACAAAAGACTGGTTTTCAGGATTCTGTGAAAACCCAAGAAGGGGTTTGCATCAAGCTCGACCGGTTATGCGAAGATTAGTTCTCTAAAACTGAAATGTTTATATGGAGCTGTGTGAAAAAAATAAAGACTAGAAGACAGAATGCAGCACTAGAAAAAATGTTGACATAAAATAAGATTATTTCTTAAAATCGAGTAGAAATGTTCTCACTGCACAGATTTTTTTAAAACTTGATAAAGCATCTAAAGAAATAAAAACTAAGGGCTTAAGATGCTGCATGTTGAACTTGCCTTCACCAGCTGCACAAAAACACAACTGAAAATGGCCGCTCATGTTGCTCCGTATCTGCTGGCCGCGTCAATATGCAACTATTTATGAAGACGTTTGCCGGATCAGCTTTATAAGATGATTTTATTTCTGGCAAGGTTGTGTCCACTGCCACCAAGACGACAGATAGAGGCTCAAGGGAAGATTTAGAGAAGCCTTGTTTTAAAAGAAAATCACCCACAGATAATTATTCCCTTTTTTTTGGCTTGTCCTTGTGGACAGCATTGAAACCTTATGTTAAAATGAAATGAAGCAATCTAACCTACTTTAGTCAAACTATTCATCACTCTGCAACATGGTGGGCATCGAATCATGATCAATAAAAGGTTGAAAACTATTGATTTACATCCCTGCATACAGTAAGATATTATAATATCATCAAATTTTCAGATAGAGTCAGCACGCAACAGTAGAATCTTAACCACTGAGCCACTGAAGAAACATTGAAGAACCCTCATTTCTGTGTTGAATAAATGGGAAGAGAAAGACTGAGTGAGCTGAATTTAATATAAACTGAAGGAGAGAACAAGAGTGACAGACAGATTGAAGGGCTGCGGGGAGGAGAGGGAGCTTTGTTTCCGCACTGCTTCGCCAGTGCCAGTGTTTTAGCAGCGATCTACCTAGCAACAGAGCCGTTATGGATGAGCAGTGGCCCGGCGATCGAGCGCTGCGGATGCAAATGTGGACCGATGGACCAAACGCTCACCACCCAAGATCCCACGCTTCTATTTTTAGCTTGACCATTTTCATGCTAGTCATGGTGGAGGATTATGTGTGATGAAGATGACGGTGAGGAGAAGAAGAAAGTGGTGTAGTCAGTCACAGCTAGCAGAAATTAAATAAAGTAAAAGGAGAAAAGGATGATGTCATTGGTACTGTGGATCCAGCTGAAAGTAGGGCAGTCTGAGCAAGAGAGGGGAGAGGGAGGGAGAAAGAGGGGGAGGCGGGGTTGACCTACATACAGCTGTGCGACCTGAGGGGTGTGTGTGTGTGTGTGTGTGTGTGTATGAGAAAGACAACCTCATCAAGTGGTCGGCTAAAAAAAGTGGAAGAGGAGGAGGAGGAGGGTGACAGAGAAGAAGAGTGAAAAGGAGGGCAGGATGAAACGGGGGAGGAAGGGGAAGCGAAGGAGAAAACTGTTGCAGTGGGGGGAAAGTGAAGTAGTGAGAAAGAGGAATAAGAAAGGGCAGCTAGAAAAACACAAGCAGAGGAGTGTGCACATGTCAGTGTTCGTGTGGGTGAATTTTACTTCAGTGTCATCGTTCATGCGGCTAAAAAGGTCTGTTTGAGGGGTTAAAACGTGGTTTTGGAGACAAGATTAGAATTTGAGGATGTATAATTCGACGAGTGTCCTCAGAACTATCGAGAGTCTGTGTGCGTTTGTGAGCTGACGACGCTTATGAATACATGAGACTCCCACGCTTCCCCATCTGTTCTGCTGCAATTGAGATCAGACCCTACATTCTCATCAAAGGTGGAGAAATAGAAGAAAGAAAGACTCAAGTAGGGGGAGATGATGGATGCATCATTATTATTATACAACATTTCAGCTGTACCTTGGCTGGTTTTATCTATCTGTTATAGTGGCATTTTGATATTGTCTGTTATGTAAATGTTAGATTTCTACAGGGGAATAAAAAATCAGATCAAAAATGCTTGTGTCCGACACATGATGCATGTCATTTGGAGGAATTGTAAATGTACATTAATTATGAAGCCACCAGCATCTGGTAATCTTAGCTCAGGACAAAGACTAAAGGAAATTGGAAACAGCTCGCCACCAACCAGTATCGCTACGGTTCACGAGGCAACATTGTCAGATATGTTTAGTGAAAGAACAAGCTGGTGTTTTGTGGTCTGTGTTTATCTGGACTATTTTGTATCCACAGAAAGAGAGATCAGAGTGAGTGATCCAAAGCTGGTGTCTAGTGCTGGAGTCTCGTCTTTACCTCGTCTTTGATTGTCCTGTCACAGTGTTCATGAAATATAAATATGGGAACTCGCTCATGGAGAGAGGAAGTAGATCACGGCCTCTTTAACTCTAGACATGATAGGGGACTAAAGAGATTTTTAAAAAAAAGAGAAACGCAACCAGGCAGTTGAGGGCAGGTATGAGAGGGAAAGCAAAAAGACAAACCTATGACACACTTGTAAAAGTTCTCATTTCATTCAGTCCCCGAGACAAACATCTCTTCCCTTTGAGATGTCAGAGACAGAAAGAGGACGAAATTCAAAGAAGTTCAGTCTAAGTGACTCAGAAGGGAACTCCCAACATTTTCAGTTTCCTTAAAGAGATAAAAGGAAACCCTGTGTTTATCCGCGTCAGTTTAAAAGTAGTTCACCAAATTTTCAGCAGCCTGTCCCATTGATCATATCAGATGGGGAATGACAAAAACCAGAGGCTGAAATCATCCGTGGTTCCCTTGTGCATCACTGTGATGAGCAGAACATTTGAATAATAAAAAGCAGCAATAAATCAGTGCAGAAGTTACAACTCATTATTGTGTTGTTACTCGATTCATTTGTTGTTATAAGGATCATGTTAAGTAGCTACTGAACCATTTGATGATTCTTTGCAGTGTTATCTCAAAGTTATACAGTAATCATTAAAGGATAAGTTCATAATTTTTCAGTCAGGCCTCCGTCTGTACACTGAAAGAGGGCTTACTTGCTGTAACCATAAGTCCTGTTCATACTGGACATGAAGAGATCGCTTCCTAAAGCCCTTCAAAAGGAAGTGATGGGGGGCCAAAATCCACAGCTTATATTCTGTACAAAAATGTATTCAAATGTGTATCTGAAGCTAATATATATAAAGTATGTGGATACCTTCTTTAAGTAAGAGTATAAAACTCCCTCTTTTGTTTCCTTGTTAAGTTGCAGCGGAAGAAAAGTCAGAAAAGGGGGGAATTTTGTACTAAAAATGGTTCATTAATGTGACAAATTTTGAAGGTGGAAGTCATACACTGTCACACAGATATGCATTCAATTTAAATACATTTTTCAACAGAACAAGGACTGTGGATTTTGATCAGTATCACTGAGACTTCACACAACACAACATTGTTTCCTGTGACTGCTTCATTATAAGAGAAGTTGGATTTGCATTATCAGTAACTTAAAATATACAGTGTTAGAAAAGCAAATGGGAAACAGTTTAGGTCTGAATATACATCAATCAGCCACACTTCCCAATACAGCATCCTCCAGCTAATGAGTCTTTGTGCATCTCTAGTCTCTGAACAGATGTTATATAGAGTAGATATGTAGTGTAGACAACACAGAGGTGTTTGAAGGGACAAAAATTGTATCAGAGAATCTAAACTTGAGTAGACAAAAAGAACAATTCTCCTTGACTTTGCTGCTTTCTCCCTGTTAGTCCTGACAGACACACAGTGGGTTGAGTTCAGTCTTTTTTGGGGACTTGAATGAGAACCGAGTGACCGAAGTGTGATGATCAAAAATGAAATGTTTTGTTCGCAGTTTGTTGCATCACAGATTCAGTAACATGTTTGTGTCTTACCGTTTTCTGTTTGCCAGTTCACTGACAGAACTTGCGGTCTAACTAATGCTGCTTTCTTGCTTTTTTTCTCTCCCTCCTTTTTCTGTGTTCTGTTCTCTACGATGTAATATTTTCTTAAATGTTCCCTTTTCTTGTCTCCTTTGTCCTTCCTACGGTCTCTTTGTCTCCCTCCTTTTGGATCTGCTCATTTGTCTTTCTTCCTTCTCTCACCTTGTGGATCATTGTCCTCCCACTTCCACCTCCTCTTCTTCTTCAAATCCTCTTCCTAACCACTTTTTAACAATCTACCTCCTTAATTCCTCCATTTTACTTTTTTTTACCCTCTTCCCATCTTTCCTCATCTTCCCTGTCTCCCCTGATGATCATATGTGTCTCACAAATGACTGAAATACTCCTTTAACTTTCACTTTTATCTTCTACCCCGTGTTCCACTCTGAATCCTTCCATTTTTTGGACGCCCTCCTCATATTCCCTTTAATCCTCCACATCTCTACTTCATCCAACTCATTTCCTTCTCTCTATACCTTTTCACTTTCCTTCTTTCTTCCTTTTGCTCCTTCTACTTCCTCCCTACACCCTGTTCACTTTCTTCCACCTTTCACTCACCTTTCTCTCCGTGTCCTCTTCTCTCCTCCTCCCTCTCCTCCCCCCCCCCCATCTGACAACCAGCAGTAAGTACCGGCCTTCATCGGAGCAGCACAATGATAATTTCTCGTTGTCCACCATCGCTGAGGGCTCCCACCCAAATGTAAGGAAACTGTGCGACACCCCTCCTAACGTCCCTCATGCCCGTGCATTGGCTTACTATGATAACATTATCTGTCAGGTAACGTGGTTCTCGCCTCTCTATCACCCCTTTTTCTGCACCTCCCTCCCACCAAACCTTACCTGGGCCCCCTGAGTCCCCCCCTAATGCATGGGCATGAGTATTCTCCGATACTTTGAGGTGTAAAACGCTAAACGACGGGGACTTTCTGGGTCAAAGTGCAAGAAAGGATGGCAGGAGTTTTCTCAAGTGTCGGGAGAAATTCTGAACCAAGTGTAAGGGAAGAATATTAGACGGATGTCCAGTGACACTCACTGTAACAGACAGATACAGTATTGTATTGGTGTGACCATCGCGAGTCCTTACACATACACTTACACATTACACATAATATTAGCATATATAAGATTAAGATAAGTAGTGATGTAAAACAACATGCCACTAACTTATTATTGTAATTATATGTTATATAAACCTACTCTGTTTTCCTTTAAATGGTCTTAGCAGTGGTTTTGCTCGTTTTAGCCTGTTTCTACTTTACATCAGTGCAAAACGTTTTATCAAACAGTGAAGGCACCTTTTCTACAGCTCAAGGCAACCGCTGATTATACCAGTGGTGTAACAATCACAAGGAGTCAGATAATGAATTGAAATGGCAAAGACGAAAAGTGATTATTTAGATGAGTTTTTCCTTCAATCCCGTTATGTTTGCTTTTTCCTTGTAAAATACTAAATAGTTTTACCGCTACCATTTACTAAGTGACTGTAAGTGACATGACAACATACATTACATGCACCATATTTACTGGTGGAAAGAACACTGAATATGAGGACAAATAAAAAACTGAAACAAAAAATTAGAAAACTCACTCTTATGCCCCTTAATTACTCAACCTGGCAGGAGGTGACGTATACTGTAAAGGTTTATAGAAATAAGTATTTAAGGATTGGCTGAATCATTGGAGCATGTTGCCACGGCAACACAATGGATGTCAAGTCTCATAGTTTCATTGTGTTTATTGATTTAGTTTCTTGTTTTATTTCGTATTGATCCACTTTTGAAGGTGACAGCAACACAAATGGACACAGACACATACAAAATGACAAAAAGTAGCTCAGCTTCTGTATGGAGCTGCTATAGAAACGTTGTTTTAACTACACACTATACTCACTATACACACTATCCTAACCAGTTGTTTTAGGGATGTAAATCAACATCCCACTAACTTATTTTGACTGAATAGTGTCTATGAAACACTAATTTGCAAACTAACAAAGCAGAAGCAGATTTATGCTGCAGATGCAGATGCAGCATAAATCAGCTCAGTGAGTGATTCAGGACACTAACACACTTGGGTTAGAGGTTAAATCTCCCCTGAAACCATACAGGCTAAACATTTATGGACCTGCCCTGACTTTAACCTGACTCTTATAAGAGAAAACTCCCACACATCCTTTGCTGCGACCCCTCCCCATACGATCTCTTTCTGCTCTATCTCTGGTCACCTCTTGCATCGGTATGTCATGGCATGCCTGCTCTGTCGCTAACATGCGCCACCCGGTGGCCATGTCAGCCTCCGCAGCTTCGCTTTGCTATCTGTATATGAATCTGTACTTTTAACAAAATGTCTGCTTTACTTGTTTATCCTGAAAGTGAGTGGGGGAGTGGGAGGGGCTGTCACAATCTCTCAGAAATGGTTTATTCAGATTTTCCGGGGAGACAGATTAATGCCACAAACAAGGTAAGCTAAATGTGCAGGACATTTGTGAGAAATGGTCCGAGTTTATCAGGATAAACATCTGAGATGCAACACCCCACTGCTACCTGCAGGTGGCAGCAGCGAGCCAACAGACGCCTCACTAACAGAAGCATGGGTAGCTAAGTAGTGGCAGCAGCGCGAATGTTGTAGCAGCATGGGTAGTTCTAGTGCTACAACTAAGGTAGAACTTGTTTTGTTTTCATTCATATTTAAAAGTTCAGTCTTTTAAAGATGTGGTACCACCCTCTAACAACTCCATCAGTAGTTTTGTTCACTTTCAAAGCTATGGTAACTGTAAAATTCTTTATGATTCTTAATGTCTCATGTCTGGAAAAGCTTCTCATGCCCTTAAACTCAACCACAGCCAAATAACATTTTCCCTGCCCTGACAACAAATCCCAAAACCAAAGTAAAAAAAACCAAACATTCATCATCACATCCTAACAACATCTTTAAAACTTCCTAACTCAACCACATCTACATATCACAACCCCTAAAGTCCCTACACCTCCACTGGCTTGAATAGTATTTGTAAATGTTTCATACGGTTCTTTTTGGCACACTTAAACGTACCCTGTTGAGTTTATGAAGCAGTGTTTCTTTACTATGTGATCATGCACATAGGAAGCATGAGGACGATGACACTATACAGTATTTCAGCTGCAGGTTCGTGCTGTCACACTGATTGTCGGTTGATGGTGGTAAAGCTAAATTTATTCTTCTGCACTGATTGCCGCAATGTACAAAGAAAGCCAGGGAAGAAGAAAACTGCAACCCCACAAATGATGCAGGTTTCTGAATTTGACAGAACAAATCTGCCTTGCAAATGTCTTACTGTATGAGGAATCTAATGCTCTAAGTATATTTGTTAATCCTCAATGACACACTCTGTTTGGGTGAGAAACAGTGAATGTAAAGATCATTGTTAACAAGAAGACTCCACAGAGCACCTTTCAAATAGGGCTGGGTAAAGAGACCTTATTCTTAGGTGTTTGTAGAACACCTAAGACTGAAATTCCGAATTTATTTTTATAGTAGCAAAAAGCAGTGCACCAACATTTGCATTACTAACTACTCAATTTAACATTATGTATCAGCTGTATCTCTGTATAAACCATTGTGTACTGCATAAAGAAGCATCACTCTGTTTGATCAAGAATAACGAGTGGGCTGTGTGTTTCCGCAGCCCATCTAACTGCTTCACATCAGCTCTAGTCATCTAAATGCATATTTAAATTTTAAGCTTAGCAGAGTTAAATCTGGACCTCCAGTGCTTGAAAGAGGTTAGTTATTAGTTATTTTGGCAACTTTATTTTCTTTTAAAAGTTTACTACTTATTTAATATGTTAAGGTACACCTGAATAGATTGAATACGATTTGCTAAACAGCTTGGATACTGGATTGAAATTCAGTAAATCAGTATCAAAACCCAACCCTATAAATGAATTACAGTGAGTTGTTTCCTATATGATCTACACTCCTGTGCATCCATTTAGACTAAAACAAACCTAACAGAAATATTTCCAACTACTCTTCAAACCAGCTTTATTTTTAACATTTTTCAACCATATTCAAAACACATCATGGTTAATTCCCCAAACCAAAAACCATACCAACTATACCAACCAGTTTCCCCCACATAAATCAAAAACACACTAACTAATACAGCAAATAACCTCAGCTCCCTCCCACACTAACAGCCCAGTGTCTGTGGTCGAGAACCTCACCAGACATCTCCGAATCTGTATAACTGTGCGAATACAGAATAACGTCCATGCAGCAGCAGAGAGTTTGAACAGAGTCTACCTCAGAGATACTGTAGCCAGCTGGGAATATCAGTTGACTTCTGGCAGGAAGTCTCCTTCTACCACTATAGGTCTCTGTCTCCAACACTCAATCTCTCTCTCTGTCTATTGTATCTGTCTGCGTCCTTTTTCTCTCTCCATCTTTCTTGCTACTTAATCTCTCTGTATCATCCCTGACCTGCCGCGCCTCCTTTCTTTCTTTCAGTCTCTCTCCATCCTTCATCTTTCTCTGTCTGTGTCTATCTTGTCGTCTCTCTCTGAGAATGACTTGTATGGTTTTGAGGAGTATAACCCTTTGCCCCATCCACCTCCCCTCAGAAAACCATGAGCAGATACACCTGGGAATGTAAGACCAAAGAGGAGTCCGACTGTGAGGTAAGACCAAATCCCAAATGTTAGATAGTTTTGCCCCGTTTACTCACCTTCCCGAACAAGCTCTCTCATTGTTACTGTGGCCCTGTCAATCACCCTTTCTCAAGTGTCAGTGGATCAAACCAAGCCTTACCCCCACCTGCCAAAAATAAAACCATAAAATTTCATACAGTAGAGTCTGGAAATACTGTAAGACTCAAACAAACAAAAGATTAAATAGTAAATAGACATAGATATTACTCACAAAATCATTTTCTGTAGAAATGTACTAAACAGAAACACACATGGATTATATTTTTTGAAAATCATTCATTTGTGCTTAAAGTGACAATAAAACTACATCTTAATGCGTTTGTTTGAAGCTAGTAGGTGTTTACACTGAATATTACATTTAGACTACAAAAATAAAAGTTTTCCTACAACACATCAAAAGATACAGTAGGTATCTCTATATAATTGTTCCTTCTATCCACTGTGGTTCTGATGGGATCCTCTTCAAACTACACTGTAGAAAATGATACCCAGTAACTTTACACAGAGCTTGTGGTTATTGTTTATAGACAGACTTATTAATCCTACCTGCACTAGGTTACATAAAAGTCTCTCTCACCTTTATGCAAATAAAAAAATCTTATTGTTTAGTTGCTGTAATTTAAGTGTTTCTTCCTATTCAGAAAAAAATAAACATTTTGCTTCTTTGTAAATTGATCATTTCAATGACAGGTCTTTTTTGTACCACTATACTAAAAGGGATTGACTGATTAAGGGTTTAGTTCTGATAAACTTTTAAATAGTCAAGATGTTTTTAGTTTTGTTTGAGAATACCTGGAGCTTAAAAAACTTTTTTTTATTAGGCATCTAATTATGCCACTAATTATGCAAATTGATAGCCAGTTAATCATCTTTTAAAATGTATATGTTATAAAACACTGCAATAAAACTGATCCTGACACAGAATCCAGGAACAGAGAAAGTGTATTGCTGCAGAACTAAAACCAACTTAAAAAAATAACTTCATAAATCATAAGACAGTGTTTCCAAGCTTTCTTTAGACAAGTAGCAATTTTATTTTTAAGTTGGAGCCGGGAAGTTAATCAATTACTGTTTGCAGTGCAGCGCAGTTACATGTAAGCCCATGTGGAGAAAAATGAACACAAAAACTGTGAAATTGCCCTTTAACAGACATCAAAGTTGCAGACCCTGAATGTAAAGTCTAAAACCAATCATAAACATGTTAAAGCAGCAGTGCTGCTGTAGGAAAGTGTTGACTGTGTGAGGATCTTGTACCACCTCCACCACACACACACATGCCCGGACAGACACTTTCAGAGGAAAACAAAATTATCTGAAGAAACGGCTGAGTTTACAGAGAACCACAGACAAATACCAAAAAAACAGACAAAAAAAACATGTGCTCAGACACATTGCACACAGCCAAGGCACACACATCACAAAGGTAATTCTGCACAATAACACAAAAGGCACCGATGTTTCCCTGCACTAACAGAACCCTTTGTGTTTCACTCACTGTGGTAGATTATACCTGTTTGTGTCCTCTAAGGTAATTCATCCAGCCACACAGTTTTCTGTGAGATGGAATTGTTTTTTTGGTTTGTTTTTTGTCTATGCTAAATAAATTCAACGCAGAAAATGCGGGAAATGAATTGACCAGGCAGAGCTGGCTGTAATTTTCATGAGGATTTAATTTCCATTGACTGGATCGGCTCTCAGACTGAGTGAAGTCCAGACACCACAGACATGTAGCTCAGGTGTCCATACAAAAGTGAGTAAAGTAGTAATTATTATTCTATATGAAGAGAAAATGATTGAACCTTTGAAAGCAACCAAATTCCAAATGAAAGCAAATGTTTTTTAATCTCATTAGCACTGTTGCTATTGCTATTCTACTAATACTAATTCTACTAATCTGAGGTAAATGTTAAACTTTTAACATGAATGGGACCTGATATTAGCAAATTTTCAGTATTTGAGAAGTGCATTTGCATGTTTGAAATCCTCATATGTTCTCGGTTATTATCTGGAGATAAACTGACACTGTATTAACTGAAGCCCCAGTTCAAGATCATGCTGTTCCACTTGGTGCCAGTCACACAGCCCTTTAGTCTCTTTAAAGAACTGCAGTGTTATGACCTTGTCTTCTTACTTCTCTGTACTCTTCAAAAAACACAGAATTCATTTAAACCTGACACAAACACACTCTTGGCTGCAAACACAACCCTAGTATGGGGACAGACACAGAGAAAATAACAAAAATGTGCATGCACACATTCATCATCATGAAGCAAGTACAAACAGGCTATTATACAAACGCGCATATGCACATACCAATACAACTATTTTAATCTGTAGTGCTAACAAACTAACACACTGTTGACACTCAAACACTGAAAATGCAAAACACATTTAATTAGCTGCAGGGAAAGAGCTGAAGAAAAATGATGATCCAGATGCTGCATGTGCAAAAGACAACATTTATGATACATTTCCCACAAACCAGTAACTATCGAGTAAAGAGCCAATTGCTAACATTAGCGTGCTAACATGCTCACAACAGAAGTACTGAATAAATTAACAGTGTGGTGATGGTGTTAGATTAAAGGTTGAGAGATCAAACAAATTATTGGAATTCATCCGAATGGGGACATGGATATTTGTTCATTCAAAAACACAAAAGTCAACCTCATGGTGGGACTAGAGGAAAAGTAAGTGTATCATCAGAGTCATCAGCATGCATCATCTGTGGACCAAGAATATCTATATAACACTTGATGGCAAATAGTTTCTGAGATATTTAAGTCTGGATCAAAATGGTATATTGACCGAATGACATCCTCCCCTGAAAGGCAAGAAAAAGCTTCACATAGACTGCACCAATTACTACAACATTGTCTAATGTGTCCTCACAGTAATTTAGATTTACATAAAAACTGTACAAATGCTGGAAGGACTTTAAGAAGACTGACGTGTTGGAGGGAATTTTTCCCATCCCATAAAACTGTTCAGCCATGATAACCAATAATTATTTTACCAATAGCTTAGATCTAACATACCAGTTGTTGCCTGATGCCTAAATTCAGCATGTGGCACGTTTTAGCAAACAATAAATCTTTACCAGACCACTAAGACACAGAAGAACATTAGGAACTGTCCTCGTGCCTCCATCATCATCATCATCAGAACCCTGTTTATCTCTGTTCCAAAATGACACCCACTCTGAAGTCCTCGCGACTCCGTGCCTGCCCACCCCCCCTCCACCTATGCACAACAAAAATGAAATCCAACAAACAAAAAACATTTTCCAGTTTCACGCTGACGGGAGGACAGAGGGCTCCTATCCTGTAACCATGGAAGTGACGTATCCACACGTCCTGCCTGAAGTTACTATCTAGGCCAACGGCCAGCGGGTAAATGCTTTCACTGCTCTTCCTTTCAAAAAGTACCATTGAATCCAAACACAAACAGTGAGTTAGGGTGTGTTTGTACAGGCCTCAGGGTGTGTATGGGTGTGTGTGCATGCATGTCTGGAGATGGATGCCCCAGGATACTTCGGCACAGCAGGGTCGATAATCCCATGCAATATTAATGGATATAAGAGGCCGGAAAAACAGCGTTAAAATGGACCCCGCAATCAATTTTTCCCTTTGACCCTAATAAAATTCTGACTAATGAAATTTAAACCTCTAAAGAATGTTGTATTTTTTTCTCCCAGCGACTGCTTGGGTATGTATGATGGTGGTACCCAGAGATAACCGGGCAGGGTGCACAGTTTCCTTGTGTTTTTTGTTTTCGTTTTGGGTCAGTAAAATTGAAGGAGTTGAAGCAGGAGGACGTGGGGTATTCTACATGAGCGATTACATGGTGTTTGTTATTGTCTTGCATGTAGATGTGCATGCTCTTTGTCGGTGGCTTGAAACGGGGGAGGGTGTCGCTCATGCAGTTCACCTCACTGTCTCCACAACCAAACACAACCTGCTAGCCAAGCATGATGGTTATCAAACAGTGGAGCCTTCAAACCACTGCAAAAGCTGCTACTGGTACCGTTTTTTTAAGTAGCAATGCAACAGCTAAAGACTATGATTATTTTTTTACACCTGACTTAAAGGATCACACCAGTGTTATTTGTACCTGTTTTCTACTAATTAAATATATTTAACATCATCAAATAATGCTGCTACAATGCTGATTTTCGTTTCTACTGTTCCAGGTGCACTCTAAAAAATATTTGTTGGCTCTACTTAAAAAAGTTATCATAAAATTTGCATGCGTCTTTTTAAGTTACCACAACTCTGCCATTATTGAGTAAATCCTACATGTAATTTTAAGTCAGACTAACAAATGGTTTAGTGCAACCAACATGATTTACTTTGACTGGCAATATTAAGTAGTCAAATTATCTATTTAGACTACTAAAGTTTTTTTTCCTGTATTCTACTGATAAATATCAATGCAAATTGTTAATAATTCAATTGAAGTTTTTTTGTTAGTTTTTTTTTTTTGTGTAAGTAACTTAACAACCACAATAAATCATACAGAATCGTACATAGCCATTTCAGTTTTTTCACTTTTTCCATATCCATTAATTTGTAATTATTTCTGTACAATATGAAAATTGACATTTGACACTCACTTAAATTACTATGCCACAATATGGACTATAACTATTGACAAAAAAAAATCAATTCAAACTTTATCTTCACTGGAATGGATTACATAACTTAAGTAAGAGGCAATTTATTGATTTAGCTGAAATGAGTGGAAGGCAATAGCTACGTGGAATAATAGATACTAAGCATTCAATCAAGGCCTACAAAAATGTTAAGTAAAGATTTGTAAACTAAACTACCTGAAACCTGCAGGCACACTGGTGTGGTCGTCCAAAGCAAAACTGTTGCAGCGCATGAGATTAAAGACAACTCAAAGTACAAATTCATCTTAGTTTAAATAATTCTTATAATCAAACATTGATGTTGGATGATTCTGCAAATCCTGGATTACATTCAGTGACAACATTTTTTTAATGTCCAATCCCTATGTTTTTAAAATTCTAATTTTTATCAGCACATGTGGACTTCTGTAGAGTTAGGGTCTGTGCGGGTCTGTGACAGGACATGAACTTTGGTGTCTTCCATGAAAATCAGATGTACTGCACACCTGTACCTTCCTCCTCACCATAGACACACTGCTTCTACTCAGGGCATTCAACATTTGCATTGGGCATACATCGTAAGATGCAGAATCATCCAATATGGGCATAATTCTTTCAATTAAGTGATTTTTTTTGTCATTGGCTTTAGCAGAGTAGCGATATACATGAAGTGTTTTCAGAAAAAAACTGTTCTGGCGGTTTGGAAGCAGAAGCAAAATTTTCCACCAGTGTCAAAGTTGCTGCTGAACATGAAGGTGATAACTGTTCTAACTGTACTTTCTGCCCTCCATCCCTCCACATCCACCTCTCCCTGGGTAGGATGATCCTAATTCCCAGAACAAACTGGAGGACCCGGTAAAGGCCCCTCCCAAGGAGGATGACTCCCTCAACATCCACAACTCTCTGACACCCAAACACGAGAACCACAAGGTCCTGGGCGAGGAGAACTCCTCGGAGGTAAACTCACTGCAGAACAACATGATGTAAAAACAAAAAAACAAATCAACCCCAGCAACCTGACAACACGACACAGAAAACGTCAAGGTGCGCCGGCAGTGGAAGCCCCCAAATCCCTTCCTTGGTCTACATCTGCTGCCGAGTGCACCTAACCGGTCAACCAACCAACCAACCAGCCTGACTACGTACCAGCTAATCATCCCAGTCTGCAACCGTCTCCGACACGGCAACACTGCCACCAAGCGGCCCGGGCCGCTGCAAAAACGTACACCTCCACCACTGCCCCAGCTGAGAGTGACCCCGCCCCCACCGGCCTCACTCTGCCGCCGCCTTGCAACCCCCCCCCCTACATCCACTCACTCCCGTTTCGCAGCTCCTTCCCCGTTGTTGCTGTCACTCCTCTCTCCTTTAGCTCTCTTACCTGCACACAGAACACACACACACATACAGTGAAAAGATGAAAACATAAACATGCTTATATGTGTACACACATACACACCTTCCCCTGCCTGCATTGGTGTATTTTGTAAAAAGAAAGAATCATACAGAAATTTAAAACATAAGTAAAAAGTCATTGTAAAAAAAACAAACAAGTTAAGATAAAGCTACTGAGAGGTTTTGATGTTTGTCTGACTAATCCAGTGAGTATGTATAAATATTGGAAAAAAATTGCTTGGATTGATTTAAAAGAAGCAACACAATGTGTCTTGGTTTTCATTGATGTGATTTCTAATCCTTTGATGTACTTGTTTTTTTTTTTGGTTTTTTGTACTTTTTTGGGATTTTGAACAGAGTTAAATAAACAAACGCGATTCAGACCGTTGTTGAAATAAACCTTTTTAACATGACCTCTATGGATCCTGTGTCTTCCTCAGCATCACCTCCCTGACTTCTTTCCCCTGAACTCCAACTATCCCTGCATGGCTTTGAACGCAGCTTCTTAGATCCTTATCATATACGTCTTGCCCTGCTCTCACACACACACACACACACACACACACACACACACACACACAGTCAGGTTTACTTTCTATCACTGGGCAAAGCCTACAAATAATCTGATGTTAGATAAAATATCTTCATAGCACATAAATCATTGCGGCAAACACCAGGAACCAGTTTGCTGTTTCTGCGTGTTTCCTGTCCTCAGAGACGCTTCCCTGTTTCCAGCTGGACACACACATGTACAGACATGCTCTCAAATGCTAAAAAAAAGAAAACGCTTACATAAGCACGTACAGAATATGACCAGAATGAGAAGCAAAACACATCTGCTGTCGACAAGCATATACAGTGGCAAGGAAAAATATGGATATTTGGATTCACCTGGTTTTCTGCATTAATGGGTCATAAAATGTGATCTGATCTTCATCCAAGTCAAAATCCTGACAAAAACAATATGCTTAAGCTGTTGACAGACAAATAGCTTAATGTTTGGTGCCTTAATTTAACATATCCATTAAATAATAAAAGTGCTCACAGGGATTTTGGACCATTCTTAGTTACAGAACTGCTTTAGTTCAGCCTCATTCTTAGGATCTTGGAGGATGTTTTGTTTGAACTGCTGTGTGAACTCATTCAACAGCAACTCTAATGGGTTATGATCTGAGCTCTGACCCCAAAAGGCAGATTTTCTTTTTTGTGATTGAATTGAGTTCATGATCACAAGCCTTTCAGTTTCTTTTCTTGCAAGCCTTTATTTATCAGCAGATAATTATTCTATGTTAAAGTAGCTTTAACCCACACCACTGATCTCGTTCATTGATTGGACTCCGGGTTTGCTAACTCCTGAATCTGATAACGTTTGGCTAATCCCATTAGACTAGCTGTTCACATATATTTTCTAACCTAAACTGTGAATGTTTGAAAGATGCTTTCAGTGGACAAGACCAGTACAAGAAAGCCATGCTGTTCCTTTACCACTGGCCTTTATTTCAAATAGCCCACATTGAGTCCAAGTTGCTTCACAAAGAATAAAATACACGTTTTTTTGGACTTGTAACTTATGAAGCTCAGACCATAGTTTAGTATAAAATTATACATAATTGCAGGTAATTCCAAAAGTTCACATTTTTCTATTACCATATATGTGCACAGAACAACATATGCATACAGTTTATGTGCTAAAATCTTCACCACACCTTTAGCAGCACAAAAAGCATGACTTTTAACATTTTGAAGAATATTGAAGTTGCTGACTGACAGAATGGTTTGATTAATTACAGATAAATTTAGAGCCTGAATCAACTATTTCAATATCTTTTCTCACAGACATTTGAATTAAGTCCAACAATATTCATTGTGGCATGCCTACACGCAGCCACATGGCTTCCCACATATATTTCAGCTCTGCTCTATAGAAGTTTTTTGTTCTATTCAGAGTGTTGGACTGACAACAATAAAGCACACACACATGTATATACACTCTTACATTCATACATGCACAAAGCATCTGTCAGCTTCCCATGCTCACTCCCACTCTCTTTCTCTCATGAACATACGCATTTGTTCTATACTTTCGAGGACTCAAACCAACATGATGCACTTACGAAACATTCTGCCTAAGCGAAACCAGAGCTGATAGTCTGCTGGGTCAAAACCTGCCAAAGCAAATGTCAGGTCAGTCAGACAAGTAAACAAGTCAAACAAGTCTTTTTAATGCTCCAGCACTGGAAAGTGTAGGATAATCAAATCCCAAGTCTTCATAAGCGAGATTTTTCTAGTTATTCAAGAGGAGTCTGAAGCCAAGTCTTCAGTCTTTAGAGGCAAATTCAAGTCAAGTCTCATGTAATTTGAGAAAAGTCTTAAATGAAGTCCAACTCATTCGTCAGGTCCTAAGTGCTGTCCCAAGTCATTCAAGACAAGTTTAAGTAAAATCTCAATTCATGATTAGAGACACGTTAAAGTCAAGTTTCAAGTCATTCAAGATGAGTTGAAAGGGTCATGAGTGATATCAGAGTATTAGTGAAGCTTCAGGTCATTTAGACAAGTTCAAGTCGAGTCTCAAGTAATTCAAGACAAGTCTCAAGCCCAGTGTTTATCCATTTGAAAAAGTTTATGTGTCAAGCCTTTGGATATGAGCTCAAGTCAAATCTCAGATCATTCCAGACAAGTTTATGTCAAGACTCCATTCATTTAAACAAGTCATTTGACAAAAGTGCCAGTAGTCTCCAGTTATTTTAAACAAGTTTCAAGACATTTGAAACATTTGGGATGAGACATCAACTCTCACGTGAGGAAAATCTTCTGAGAAAGGCCTGTGAATTAGAGTAGTTTCTCAACTGATGTTGTCAAAAGTCATTCAAGACTGGTCAGTTCGTCATGGCATTCCAGACATTTCAAATGAAGTTTTAAGTAAGCTGATTTAATACACACATAGCTTCTTTTATTGTTCCAGGAGTGATACAAAATCTGCGAAGTCAAGATTTTTAGGGGGTCGGATCTAAAATAGGTCAAGCTGTCAAGTCTCAAGTCTTAATTTTTATCTCGCAAGTCGAAAGTTCTTTTAGACCCTGTTGAGGAAGGACAAGATGATCTCTCTCAAAAATGTCTGCAGTCTGAAAGTGTAAAACTCAAAATGGTTCCCACAGTGATAGTTCAGTGAAACAAACTAAACACTTTCACCCATGTGATAAACAGCCTTGAGTGGTTCTCGCTGCACTGCCTGGCCCTTTGTCGGGTTTTCCTTTGGATCACTGACAAAATAGTGGGTTAAACAGCAGCATTGTAGGGGACCCTTCCCAGGGTGGAGGGGTGCTGATGGGTGGTGGGTAAGGGGGATGTCTGGGTGCCCTTCTCTTTCTTCAGATAAATAAAGAGGGGGGGTGAGAGAGCATTTCAGCCTCCAGAAGGTGAAAGAAAAGACATTTTTTATCCAGAATAGGAAACAGCAGTAGGCAAGCTACAAAAACAGCAGCAACAGTGATTATCGCCCTCTTTTATTCCCGTCAGCCTGTCACACACATACACACATGTACGCACACTTGTGATAGTTGGCACATGCTTAAACACACACACACACACACACACATTAAAGGAGGGTCCTCTGAACTGAAACGAGTAAAGCCAGAAGTACCAGCAGGCACCATGGCAACAAGTGGGCATTGCATTACCAACAGAGAGTGAGGCAGGATGGGGGAGGTGCTGTCATCCCTCTGAGAGTAACAGTGACAGACTGAACCTTTATGTGCTTGTTTGGAGTAAAAGACGTTTCATCAGCTCATAGCCACTAAATCATAGTTATGCATAGTTAAGCAATAATAGATTCTTCAAATACTTGGTGAGTAATGGTAACAGTGCTTAATAATGGGGTGTGTCTGTCTATTTTGAGGCTAAATGAACAGAATCATTTGCGTCTGTATGTGCCTTTTTTCCCTTATTTAACATCATCTACATAGATATTGTCCACATTTTCCTACACAGGGCTATTTAATGCCTCACAATGGAAATGGACAGTGGTAAAAATGTTGTTTTACCTGGCCTTGTTCCTGATGCAGATTATCACCTACAACACAAAACAGGAAAGTCTTCCTTTTGAAGAAAAAGAGCTGCAAAATACACAGTGATGATGTTGTAGAACTTTTAGCTTGAAGGAACATGAACACCATCATCACTTTGCTGGAAGTAAAGACAGAAATCGGTTTATCCATATTTATCACACCAGTGATAAAAGGACATATAAGTGTGTATATGCATTTGTTTTCCAGAGCCAACCTTTTAAACATTTTGACTACATCTCTTTCTTCCTCTCTGCTTTTTCTTCTCACTAATTTTTCTGCTGCTAGCGACTATTTCATGCATTTTCAAACACTGAGGGCATCATTGCCATGGAAACTAATTTGGATGCTACAGCAGAAGAGATCCAAACTCAGTGACCTCCGGGTTCACCTGCTTGCACACACACAGACAACAGATCGGATGGATGAGGCAGATTAAGCGACTTTTATGCAGATTTACTGTCATCTAGTAGGAAACTAGAATGTCAGAGCATTAAAACTACTCTCGACACCTGTTTAGGTCCAGTGTTACAGCCTGCAAACTCTTCAGAACATCCAAATCCTCTCCTACACAGTGGTCCAGCTGTCACTTAACAGTAAAAACGTATCATTTCGTTTATGGTGTCAGTTGTCTGTAATGAGTAAAATTAGTAAAAAGTAAAAAGTAAATTACTAAAATGGGTAAAAGTCTTAACCATAATCATAATTCTAATATGAAATCATATGTGAAAGAGTCCATGGTGAATTATCACCAACTCTGCAGTTGCTCTCAGTTCCACACTGCTTTTCAGCATCTTTCAAATCACTGTTTTACAGCCTACAAATTAACCATTTTAGTTCACTCTCTCTACTCTCAGCAGCGTTGTTATGAGCACAAGTCAGTTTGCAACCTGCTGGTGAATATATTGGATTATTTAGCAGCTAAAAAAACTACATTTTTCCCTGAGGAGTTCATCAAAACAGCAGCAGTCAAAACATGACTCAAACTGAATTCTAGTGTTGATCCGTGTCTGATGTGTAAAAGGGCAACTATTTGCTCAAGTGTCATCATATCAACTTAAAAAGTGATATGTACGTACTGTTTACAACGTGTTTCTGCTGCCCCATGTGGCCAATGATTTTTTTATTGCAGGTTAAACAAAAAAATATCGAAGCATGAGCAGCAAAATGTAAATATCAACTGTTAAAGCACTAACTATGACCCTGTTGAAATTATAATTTTTCATAAATGATATTGGTCTTTTACTAATGCATCAACATGTAAGCAGCATTTATATGTTGTAGATCTAAGTTTACTACGTACTACTACATTACTTGTGAACTTACCAAAAACATGACGTATTTTCTTTTTTCATTCTCTTATTTACATCTTATAGCCCCTTATATTTATCTTGTGACCCATAAGAGGGGTCTTTAGGTTGGGACGCAACATAATCAGCATAGTATAATAGTTGTAAATAATAGTATAATAGCTGTAAATATCTAACAAAGTTACCTCTGAAATGTAGGTAAGTATATATAAATATCATAAAATTGAAATACCAAAGTAAAGTAGCATACAATTAGTAAAATACAAGATGCTTACATTGTACTACACAGTAGTTTAGTACTGAGATTGTCTACTTTCATGCATTCCTGGTCTCTTTGCAGCTCACATTAAAAGAGAAAAAGTGCTCTCTGGTGTATAAAGTGTGTGCGCAGGGTACTGTGGCCATAAGAGGGGGTGCGAGAAATTAATTGAAAAACAGAGAACATGGTGAAGGCGTGTCAACATTTTCTCTTCTTTTTTCCTCTACTGTTCCAAGTCAATCCTGCTGAGACATGGGATTCATCAGCAGCCTGTGATTGGCTGGTGATGTGGTGGAATGATGGTAGGATCCTGAAGGAGCTGTCGTGATTGGTTGAGGCAGGTGAACATACATGATGGATTTGTGCACACACAAAATCATGCATGTATGTATGCAAAAAAACAGATACTGGAAAATGCTTAGATGAAGACCAAATGAAGACATTTGAATTGACATTAATGCATTAAAAAACATAAAACTACGTGCAGAGAAAAGTGCACCCAATTTAGAATCACATGCATGCATGCACACAAGCACACAGTGTGCCTTACAAAGCTGCCTGAAAAGAAGGGATTGAAACCAAAAGGAAACAGGGGAGAAACAAGGGGGGCGAGATCTAAATGGCACGGTCTAGTTTACTAATGAGGCTCTGAGGAATGCTCCTGATCGGAACAGGACTATTTGGCTTCTTTTCCCAGTTCTATTCCCAGTTCTGCATTACATGTGAATGAGTGACTGGTCTGGCAGCAGGAGATTGTGATGGCAGTGACCAACTGTTTGCCATGTTTGCATAGCCTGATGGTGACAGTCCCATGACTACACAAAGTCTTGGCACGTTAAGTTTTTGTTGTCTTCAGCGATGTAGCGTTTTCTTTGTTTGGGCTCCAGCTTTGGGTGGGTAAAATTTCTTCACTGCTCATCATAGAAATAATCACATTGTTTAAGAAATGTTGACGTGGTAGTTCTGTGGTTGGCATTATGTTTTGGCAAATATCACTGGTCATGTTACTACTGCTGCTACATGTCATGCTAGCAGCCATCGGTTTATTAATTTAGTCCAGACTCAGTATTTCAACTACTGGATTAATTGAACTCATTACATACTGTAGGTCACAGCAGTGTGTTTTTGACACACGGCTTCAAAGAACAAGTATTTTCTATTTATCCATTTGTCTGGCAATTTACTTTGAAATGCATTTTCATGTCAATAACCAGTTCCTTCCTGCACTGTAAGGTGACCATCGACTTGGAGCTCCACCTTGCCAAGAGGACCAAGTCAAAGTCTTCCAAAGGTCCTTTGGCCTACTATGATGTCTACCTCTACAAAGTGCCCAAAACCAAACCCAGAATACCCAACGGGCCCCGTGCCAGCCTGACTGTAAACAGCCCTAGCAGAGCCAAGGGAAGAGTCCTGCGGTGGGAGGACGACACAAATCTTCCTTCTCCTCCTTGTTCTATCTGCAGCCCAATCAGTACCCACTCGCTTCAGTGGTCCAGACCATGGACTTTCAACCCCTACACCCCTTGACGAACTGCTCCTCTTATATCTCACCATCCTGGCTGTCTTTTTGAATGTATATGTTGCATTTTGTTGGTGATTAGCAGAAGCTTTTATTCAGGGAAACTAAGATTCAGGAGAATTTATATTGAGTTTTGCTTCCGTAGTTTGACCCTTTATATGAAGCATGTGGAGGTCTTTTTTTGGAACAGGACAATAAAATCTAAATGAAAAACAGACTTAAAGGATGCTAGTTGCATTTTGTTGTAGAGAACCACTGACCTCCTCTGACTGCTGTCACATTCTGCATTAACAACAAACGTTAACAAATGTCAGCAACCGGGAGGCTCTACATGTGCAGTGTCCTATTAAAGATAAGAAAAAGAATTTTTGGACACAAATATTTGATAATGATGCTGTTATAATAGCAAAGGCATGACACAAACACAAACAAACTTTTTTGGTGGACATAAAAATGCTGTAATTGACGTATTTTTCAACACACAAACAATATATAAAAAGTATTATTTTGGTTTTACTACTACAAAACTGATTTTCATTTTTATAGAGCGACAAATCTGACAGCATTTAGCAGTAAAAGGAATAGCAGAGAACAAAACAGAGCTAAAGAAAAGTGATGATCAGACTTACATTCGTCAGGTGGACACAAATATGACAAAAGATTGCACATATGCTAGATATGTAAATGTTTGCTAACACATTTGTCAACAACTTCATAAATACTGTATGTTAATGTTTTTCTGCTGCCCCCTAGTGATCAAAAATAAATGAATCAGCTTTAATGTCTAATTTTGGATTACATCATATTCTAAATAAAATAAATAACAAAAAAGTATATGACTGAAATCCACAATAAAAAGAAAACTTACTGTCTAATAACCTAGCTTTTTAACAGTGGAGATGGAAAAAATATAAATAGCTGTTCATTAATTTTATTTTAAAATCATAATAATAATAAAGTGGGAACTAAAGTCTATCTGAGCTCTTGAGGAAAAAGTGCAGTGTTAGTGAGGTAACATCAAACATGTTGAAAGACTAAAATGCAGGTTTATTGCATTTACAGTTTTGAAGTCTTTGATATGGAGCTGTTTGAGAGCTACACACTGCCATCTGCTGATCCAACGAAATGATCAGTTGCAAATTCAGAATCTCCCATTTTCCTTATAAGCATTTTATCCAACTGCTCTGCAAGAATCATGATGGCAAGATGGACGACTTCCTTTTACTGCACTGAATTTGATGGCACTTAAAATAAAAGGAAGGTAAACTGTATGTAGGATATCAGCTTTTCTATGTAATGCAGAGACATGCATGACCTTTTGTTGACACCTTTGAGCAGATAATTGGTTTTTTCAACAACCACTGAGACTATTGGATTACAGTACCCTGTAGTATACAGTTGAAAAACAACTAAATACGTATATTTACATATGATACGATATGTTTGTGCCTCTTAATGGAAAAGAGTAATTGCAGATAAAACCATCAAAATTGTGTGAGTTCTTTTATATTGAACTGCTATATGTACTGCTTCTTAAATAATAATAGTCTTAGTAGTAGTAAAGTACTGTTTGTACAACCACAACTTCCTCTACCGCTGCTACTATAGTACTACTGCAGTACTCCACTGCTACTACTGTCACTCAATAACACAGTATTACCAGTTGGAGGCATCGTGTCCAATTTAACAAGGATTCAAGTACAACGAAGAAGTCACTATACGCTAGCAAAGATCGTCTATTTGAAACTCCTCTATGTGTCACCATGGAGACCATTCTGTCTGAGACCTTCAGCGGTTGGTTTTTCAATAGCCTGACAAATACCTACGAAACTCTCCAATTATATCCCCAAACGTAAGATTTTTTGCTTTTGCGTGGGTATATAGTATATACATTTAGCTAAATTATTCTAAAGAGCACATCAGTATGTACCAGTTGCCGCTGCTAACACGGTTTGTCCGTGGTCAGACAGCTCCTCCCGTCGCCAGAAAGTAGGTGCAGAGTGAGACGTCTTGTCTCTCATATCAGTTCTTCATTGGTAGCATGCTGCCAGACGTTAACAGAGCAGCTAACAGAGAGAAAACTTTCATTCACAGTAAAATCTCTGGCGTTAATTTTAACCTATACGTTTATCAGACAGACTTCAATGTGACTAACAAATCCTATTCCTTAACATTCATTAAGCTCAATTATAATCTGTAAAGCTTGTGTTATTTAGAGTTAACGTTAGCTAGTGAGGTTGCTTAGCTAACGTTATGTATACAGAACTCAACAGTATCCTGAACACCACTCCTGACAGTTTCACACAGGTAATGATTTTACATTTTAAATTAATCCGACATGATGATGTTTAACATTACACGTTGTTTTATTACGATATAAACCGCTGTCCCTTGAGCTAATGTCAATAAATGTGAGTCCAGTGAGCTAACTGTAGCATTTAAGTAGCTTTAGCAGCGTTAACTGTTTTGTAGCCTGTAATTTTTTTTCTTCTTATCTGCTGGTGTCATGTTTGTAACATCGTCTTCACCTACAGGGAGAATTTATCTTGGTGTCAGACAGACACAGTGATGCCTCTTTCCTCATTCACCACTTCCTCTCTTTTTACCTGCGAGGTGAGTTTTAACACCTGTCACTGTGGCGTCAAAATAAGTGAAACATCTTTTATTAAATTCATGTCTGAACAGCGGCTGATGTCTCTGTTTTCCGTTTCAGCGCGGTGCAGGGTTTGTTTTCTGGGCCTGGTACAGTCCTTCAGTCACTACAGCGCAGTCAGTCAGAGATTGGTGAGTCAGAGTCGTCCTGTTGTGTTTCTGCACAGTGTTATTTAAGGATCACATAACGTTTAAAGTCAGCAGTTTGCATTGCAGTCAGTCAAACATAATTATTTGTACTTAGCTGTAATTTAACTGAATCAATTATTGAATACTTTGATTACTGGCGATTGTCAATTTACAACCACAAGCACCTGGATGTTATAGTAGTATTAGTATAGTCTTTTCCTGGGTGTGTACAGACTGAATTATGGCAACGTATGTGTCTTTTAAAATCTGTGAGTGGATCGTTTGTTCTCAGGGTGTAAGTCTAGCTCAAGCAAAGGAGAAAGGACAGCTGATATTCTTTGAGGGACTGAAAGAGTCACTGTCTGTTTTGATTCCTCAAGAAGCCCACACAGCAAGTCAGGCTATTGACTTCCTCAGGTACAATTAATAAACCTAAATAATCATATTCTTTTCATCCATGACATGATGCAAATTTTTGTCATTATCTCCATCTCCCTCGTGTTTCCGTCTTCAGGGATCCTACTGTCGGGCTGCGGAGTTTGTATGAGTTTGTCCGGTCCAGTCTAAGCAGCTTTGGTGGTGGGGAGAAAGTGACAGATGGGGCAGAGGAGTGGGGATCCCCAGTGGTGCTGGTGGATGACCTCAGTGTACTGCTGAGTCTGGGGGTGAGCGTTGGAGCCGTGCTGGACTTCAGCCACTACTGCCGAGCCATGGTCTGCTCTCAGTTAAAGGTTGGACTTGAGTTGAAACGTCCCTTACAGTTATGATTTCACAACATAAACTATATAGACTATTAAGCACTGACTTGCAGTATGATCAGTGAGTAGTTTAGGACACTGAACAGTTCACAAAAAAGTTCAGTGACTTATTAACATAATTTTGACTGTGGCTGCAGGGAAACATGGTGATGCTGGTACGCTGTGATGGGGAAGAAGAGGAGGATGATGGTGATGAAGGCTCAGAGAGACTACTGAAGGGCCTGACCCACCAGTGTAGCCTCAGTCTTCATGTGCAGAGTCTCCCAACTGGCTACTGTAGGGACATACATGGGCAGGTGTGTTATTGTATATATATACGTATATTTACACAGCAAGACTGCATTGATGTTCCTATAGTCCTGGAAAGATCTAGTCAAGAAATATAACTGGTGTACTTGCATAGTGAATAAGCGTGACGATCCTGTTAGGTAGTTTCTCAAAGCTGAAGATGACCTTCGAAGTGCTGATTTTGTCAATGAACAGGTATAGTGTATAGTATAGTATCAAATGACAGAAGACTGCAAAAAACAGCAAGTTAATTTTTGACAGTTTAGCTTAAAAGTTATAATAAATATTCAGCTAATATAAAGTCCTACTAGATGGAAAATATGGATTTCAGTGTTTCTCAACTGATTATGATTAAAAGATGGAGGCCACATTTAAAAAAGGATCAAACAACACACATGGCATAAAATGTGCAAAAGGATTAATGTAAATAGCACAATGACACTGAGAGAGACACAGATAAATGATGAAATCTTTTAATAAAATGTACCTGTAGGTAAACATGCAGTGCTGTTGGTTTTCAGGTGGAAGTGTGTTGGAGGAGGAGACAACGTGATGGGCCGCACACACAGAAGAAACTTTTTCAGTACAAAGTCCATGATAAAGGCGTCTCCTTCTTTGCTCGTGGGACCTCAAGCGCTGTTCTCTAGGTGCATCTTTCAACGCCTTAAGTTGCTTTTTGTCTCCTTTAAATGTGACAACTGACTGTCGTATTTTAATATCATCAGGCAATACAAATGTGCAGGTGTGTGTTCATACAGTATTGGAATGAATGTCTGGAGGAAGGACACTGTGATCCTGTTAGCTGATAGCCTGGTTCCAGACCTCTGGATCACAGCCCACTCCTCAGATTGTTTGCAGATATTCAATGAAAAGATGTGAAAACAAATTGCAATGCAGTCTCACTGTCAGGCTGGTCTGCCTGAGATGTGGCTTAAGAGTTGTGTTATTGTCCTTAATCAGTTTGGATGAGCTGAGCTTTCAATGCAGACACTAAGAAGTTAGTTATAATAATTAATAGTTATTGAACTCAACAAAGACGGTACAATGGACTATTTGGAGGTAATAAATAGACTTGTCTTACCACTGAATGGAGCTGTAACAGCACTGTAAGTTCATGCAATAAAGATCAAATAAACAGTGAAAGACGCATGCTCATTTTTATTTTAAATTATATTCATTCTGGTCTTTGTATTTGTATAGTTAATGAGGCAGATTTGTGATTCTGAGTGCATATTTGCAGTCTATATATATAACTCATTTTGTGTTAACCCCCCCCGACTCCCATCGGGGGGGGGGGGGGATTCAGTCTCCTACTCAGTTCTGCTGAGAATGCATGCAGGCAGAGGCGGGACTTTATTTTGATGGTCAATGTAGCCAATCACATGCAAAGACAGACTAGGATCATATCAGTTATAGTTATAATATGTACATCTTTATAATATGTGTGATAATACGTTATAATATGTACATCTTTATATACAGTCTATAGTTTCCACTCACTGACGCCATGGCAACACACACCCTGTAAAAGGGCATTTTGATTGAGTGACTGGGGGGGGCACCTCAGTGACCTAACCTCTACTCTTGCCAGAGCAGAGGTTAGACATACATTTGATAGACCTACTGCTTTGAGGACAAAAAGGACAATACACCAATATTAAACCCATGTAATGACAAGTAACAATAAAATCCATGTGTATATACTTATCGTTCCACTCTTTCAACAATTGTCCATTGTTTAGATACCCAAATGTTTCACCAGCATGTTTTTGTGTGTCTCAAGTGAACTTTTTAAGGTGCTTGTTTCTGTGTTTGAAGATGCTGAAAAAAGTAGCTAAGAACTCCCTCTAGTGGTAAAATTGTGTGTAGGTGAATGAGCCAGAATCTGAAAGAGGGTGTATTACCATGAGAACTGTTTAAAAAGAAAAATAGGTTACCTCTTTATATTTTATTTATTTATATTCAGCTATATAGGATACAAAGATAATTATAAGATGAGTTTGCGTTTAATTAGAAAATGTCTTATATAAAACATTTTTTCTAATTCTCTGTTTTAAGGGGAATAATTTCCGGTGTCTACTCTATTTCTCTAAAACTCAAAGTCAAGCGCTCAGTTGATTTTGCCAAGAGAAACAAGGCATTAACGCAGTGTGTTGAAAACGACAGACTTTGTGACATTAATGTTTCACTTGAATGTGAGACATTTGCTCGTACAACAGTCGATCAGTTCACTCATAGATATATTTAATTCAGAGATGGGTTGGACCTTTCGTTATCATCTGGTAAGTTATATGTTGTACTTAAATAGTTTTGTCATGAATTGATTGATTTCAAATTAATATATCAATTTCAAGCTGCCTCTTGTTTCGATGTGCGTTAACTTTTGTACAGCCAATATTACACATATGTCTTATAAGTTGATTGAACTACTGTAGCTCACAGTTTGCCATATATAAAGTCTCTGCAATAATAAGTGGCTTCCACATTTGTGTTGATTGTGTCACTCTGTTTATTCTGTTCTGTTTGCATCAACTTTGGACTCGCTGCTCAGCTGACTACAGAGTGATAAACAGATCAAACTCCCTCTGTTTATGTACCTTTCCAGGTTTCTGTATGTCTCAGTGGCTGAGTGCTCGGAGCTGACCGATGCCGAGCATGTAATGCATGGGGAGGTCCAGTCCCCCCAGTTTCCCAAGCCTTACCCTCCCAATCTGCAGGAGCAGTGGGACCTCAGTGTACCCGAGGGCTACCAGATCCGACTGAACTTCACACACATGGATATTGAACCTTCTGCAGGCTGCTACTATGACGCTCTTACAGTCAGAGTCACATGTCAATACATATAAAATCCAAATAACCAACCAGTGCTGTAGTGTTTGAGTTTTAACTTTAGACAGTTAAGCTTGAATATTGGTTTACACTTCTTCACTACAAACTATTTCACATTTCTGTAAAGCTGGTCGTCTTCTTGATCATGACTATGTTAATACTGTAAATCTGTCCTGGTAAGCTGTTTCTTGCAGACAGTCCTCTCGTTTATTGTGGTTTCTCATTTGATAGTAATGAAGGTTTTTTTCTTGCTTTGCCAACACTGACTCTCACTGGGCAAGTCAACACAAATTCACCCAGTCTTCTTAAATGAAGAAGTTCATTTTGGTAACTGGACCATTTTTCTTAGCTAGGTCATAGCTGGGAACATTGGTCATTTGTCAAGAGCTAAATTCAAGGCCCCAGTCCCACCCTTACTAGATTAATTAGATTCAAATGTCTGTTTGGATGAGACTTGAGACTGAGGTGTGGACTCAAACACATCTCAGTCTCAAGTCTGATTTGGCTCGAATTGAAATATTGCAATTGATTCTGCTTGTCAAGCGCTACATGGTGCAGATCATCATCCGCATAACTGAGCAAATACACAGTTGTGCACATGATCACACATTTTAACCTTTGTACTATCTTTCAGGTTCTCAACAATGGAAAAGTCCTGGGAAAGTTTTGTGGTCATAAGAATTCTAGTGATGGGCATCACCCTGGCAACCACCCCATCTTGTCTCCAGACAACAGCCTCACCCTCATATTCCAGACAGATAACAGCAACCCAGAGCGCCAAGAGAACGTGGGCTTCTCTGCTCAGTACCAGGCAATAGGTAGCACTTCTTCCTCTTCTTATCTCACGTCTCTCTTCCCACTACTGAGCTTTCTTCCACTAACTCAATGACTTTCTCCTCGTCAGACATAGATGAGTGTTCTGCACCCATACCTGCAGATGGCTCCGGTCTGCTCTGCGATCAGCTTTGTCTCAACACAGTTGGTTCATACCACTGCTCCTGTCATCAGGGCTACGAACTTCGGCCAGAGCAGCGCACCTGTGTGTGTGAGTGTTGTGCAAATACACGTGTGCTTAGGTTGAGTCGAACTGCTGTGATGTGGGAGGGAGAATCAGCAGCAACAAAGAGTCCACTGAGAGAACTAATTAGCAAGCATTTGATCATATGACCTTAGTAAAGTCAACAATTTCAAAAGCATAAGACATTAAAAGGAGGTTGGGGTGATAGCACTGCCTGCATCAGCAAACAGCTTTGGTAGTCAGTAATAATCAGACATTTAACTCTTGGAGAATAAGGAACAAGCATATTTCCCTCACTGTTTCTTTAATAATTTTAACACTGTGTTGATACTCTTGCCAAAAAAAGCTGAGTGAATGAAAAATGAATCTAGATTTAGAGGTGAACATTTTATTTATGTGTATTTACAAAACCATGATTCTGATGTTTTCTTCTTGCTTTAACCACAAAATAAGTCATTATATTATTTCCTTTATGTAAATAGAGGTTATTAGTATGCTCTTGTGTTGTTCTTTTGCAGTAATTGATTGTGGAGAACCTGAACCTTTGCTGAACGGAGGGGTGACCTTCCTGTCTGGTGCTCAGAATCAGTACCTTTCTGTTTTTCAGTATCATTGTAATGAACCATTTTACTTTCTCCATGGGAGTGAAAATGGTGAGATATTTACATACATACGTGTTCTATGAAGTACAGGT
>JAUMHL010000009.1:3038624-3048696 GCA_032362345.1 Sandelia bainsii | reverse complement strand
CCCCCCCCCCCCCCCCCCCCCCCTTAATACACCCTGTTAACATGACAAAACTATTGTAGAAATTTTTGAATTTTAGTGGCTCATTTTTTAGTAAATTTTCATTAGTAAAGAAATTAATTGAAACCAACAGAAGCCTGAAAATGCATTTTGTCCAAAATATTTTTACATATACAAACTTATTTGTATATGTATACAAGTATTAGCTAAATATCTAGCTAAATAAATAGGATGTGTATGGTTGCATGTGTAGCCATCCCATCAGTTCCAACATAGTAAAGTGAGACATTTAAGGTCTTGAGCTGCTTCTAAGTTGTTCTTAAAACTTTAAACTAAAGATTGACACCAACCTATTGTATTTTTTTGTTCCCTCTGCTGTCCAGTTCAGTTTACCTGTGAAGCAGACAGAAAGTGGAGATCAAACAGTGATGCTATTGTCAGTCCAACATGCGTACCAGGTATTGCTTTTCATTATACAAGTAAAACAATGCAAAAACTAATCTTGATGTAGAATCTTTTCTTTAATTGGAACATTAACTCTATATATGTCTTTTATCTGTATCTCATTTAGTTTGTGGCCAGCCAACAAAACGCATCACTGCCTATCAGAGAATCATTGGAGGCAACAACGCTCCAGAAAACACTATCCCCTGGCAAGTGATGCTGAATATAGATGGAGGAAGAGGAGGAGGTATGGTTATTGCAGACCGCTGGATCATGACTGCAGCTAATGTTGTATCATATAAAGGAGTATCAGCAGCAAACAATACAATACGAGTAAGTAGACTGCTATAGCTGTTACCTGCATGTCCACAGCAGTCATGTTTTTTCACACTTTTTTAATCTTCCTATGTTAATTTGCAGATTTATGCAGGAATTACCGACATTACACAAGACATGAGTTCTTTGTATGCTGCGTCTGTCTATGTTCACCCTAATTACAACAACCCCAATAATCTAAACTACAACAATGATATTGCCTTGATCAAACTGCAAGACCCCATCACGTTAGACTCTTCTGTAATGCCAATATGTTTGCCAGCAGAGAGTGCCACATACAATACCGGCATGATGGGGTAAGCAAATAACTGCTTCATTTTACGTATTTCATAATAAATCATTTCATGTGAATCTCCAACGTTTAGACAGGAGACTCTGATGTGCTTTTCCTGATGTGTTTAACATAACTGTGTCTGTATCTTTTCCAGACTGCTGTCAGGCTTTGGCATTACAAAAACTAAACTGAACCGAATGATTTTAACAAATAAGCTGAAGTATGTGCGCCTCCCTTTGGTGGACCAGGGCACATGCAGTAATTCAATCACTTTGTCGAAGAGAAAATTTGACAACTAACCAAACCTGACAAATAACATGTTTTGTGCTGGAATCCCTGAAGGTGGGAAGGACTCTTGCCAAGGAGACAGTGGAGGTCCCTTTGCCCTCACTGACAACGAACGGTACTGGGCTGCTGGGATTGTCAGCTGGGGGGTTGAGTGTGGGCAGCAGGGAACATATGGAGTCTATACCAAAGTCATCAGCTACCTGGACTGGATCCACAAGACCATGCAGGAGAACTGAAATTTACAGTTATTCATTCCAGCATGATGACTAGTTTTGCTCTAAACATGTCTGCAGTGTTGGAGCATCGATCTACAAACAACAGGCTGCACAACATTGACACATTTCTCTTAGAACATTAGTCACACATAGAAACAACAACATTTATATAAAAATATATACATTTATAGAAACTTTATTCCAGACTTGACATGGACTTACTTTAATATCTGGACCTATTTTATCATCTGGTTAGCTTGATCAAGATTTTTAAATCGCATGCTGCAAGTTTCTGTGAAATTTTCTTTTTCATGAATTATATTTTTAATTTTCAAATTTTGCTGTATCTGCTTAATAAAGTGTGGGTGCGGTTGTTATTATACGCAGTTATTGTGACATTATATGATGTCTACAACTAATGTTGTAGGCAGGTAGTTTTTTAAGGTTGAATAATCTATTTCAAAGCAATATTATGTGAATGCAGCAGCTGAAAAATAGTTGCGTCACTGTATTTGTTCCTTTTCTGTTTGTATCAACTTTGGACTAGCACCTTAGTTCCAACTCTGTTTTCGCATCTTTCCAGGTTTCTGTGTTTTTCTGTGTGAGGGGGCTCGGGGATGGCCAACTCTGAGCTTTAGGGAGAGGAATGTTTTCCATTCTTGCACATTGGACCCCTATCATAACCGCTTGCAGTTCTAGTTCATGTCTAAATCACTAAAACCTAATTGGCTATTAACCTACTTCTGTTGTCGTAGTGTGTGTCCACGCTAGAGATCGCTCTATGCTCGCTTTCCACGGTGCAGGTTATGCGGTCGAAGTGGAGAGGTCTCTGTTTGGGATTTGACAACCCACAGATTTCAAACGCTGCTCTTGGCGTGCCACCATCAGATTTGAGGCATGCAAATTATGGTTTAACTAATTTCCGAAAGAAGGGAAATAATACGACGGCTGGTCTTCAGCCTACCCAGGAGGACCTCAGCAGTAGTTACATTTTGGGATCTCTGAAGTTTGTCCAGGTAAGTGTGTGAACAGTTGAGCTATTAGCTGTTAGCACTGACGTTAGCTGTGTTAGCGAAAGTTAACGTTAGCTTGGTGGTGATATAAAGCATGGGATCTGTTTAATTGTCTAATCGCTGCATTGTGTTTGAGTTGATTGTGGAGCGCTGTTGTGGTCCCAGGAGGAAGGCAGCAATTGTTGGGATCAGAAGCACCATTTGCATTTAGTAAAATCAAAACACGAGACCCCGACAAACTAAAAAACACGATACAACTTAACACCGTCACTGTGCTAAGCTAGCTAACTTTAGGTTAGCGTCAATTTGTTATTAGCTGCGAGCTGTTTTCATAATTTGGCTATTGACGGCTACGTTCACAAGGCGTTGTAGACGATAGTCGTTCTAGGCATTTGTCACCCATTTTAGGTGAGACGATCTTTTTTTTAGTTACTTCTCAGATTACATGTAAGTGCTATATTTTGCCTCTGGGTTGATTAAGGAGCTAACATAGCTACCCGCTTGCTAGTGCTGTTAGCTATTAGCTTGATGCTGTCACAACTTGTCTATAGGTAACAGTTACTAGAAAGATAAACCACTTGACTGGGACAGTATACTGGTATGAATATGTTTATATGTGGCCGAGAAATAACTATGTCTTGGACAAATATGGTCTCGTAGTTTTAAAATGCTCTGGTTATAGAGTGTTGTTAATGCGAGAGGTAATGCACGCCCTCGAGTAAATTAACGTTAGCAAGCTAACAATTAGCTAGTTGATTCTTTTTAGGTTAAACTTCTACAATTCATTAATTTTCTTTGTCTAAGTTGTAAGCGTGTGTTAGTATCCAATTCCAATTGACATTACAAAGAAATAAAAATTGGCGACACCTTGAACGATACAGTAACGTTAGCTAGCGAACGCTAACACTAGCTGTTTTCAGCTAGCTAACACGGGCAAGTTGACAGGTTTCGGAACAAGGATCCTGTTATGATGATGCATTTACCTATTCCGGACAAACAGTATATTTTGTGTGTTAACTCTGGAATTCTGAATAGCATGAAAATGTATTAAGCTAGGTCATTATTTGCATGTGTTAGCTTAAGTGTTTGTACACTTGCTTTTGTCAAACTACTGAATCGTGGTTAAGCACTAGAAGCTGCTTTTGGTTGAAATTTTGCTGGTAATGACACCTAATGAGCTCAGGGATGCTAAATAATGTAAAGCTACTGAATTTGTGCCGATCGACAGCCCTGTGATTGATTACTCTTTCCTGTGCAAACTCCGCTGTTCCGTCGTTCCATTTCGCAAAAATGGCGTTGGCGTTATAGAATTAAAATTACTTGAAACTTGTTTCGGAGCACTGTGCCGCTGTGTGGGAACCGCTGTGCTAGCTCGCTCTTGGCAGGTGATGTTGCGACAGGGTTGCATCAGCCCCACTGTTCCCAGCATGTTTTTTTTACAGTCTTGAAGGCGGGTATTTAGCTATTTTTGCTGGTTTAATGTGCTCTAAATTGCAAAGGCAGGTTCATGTGCTGGAAAAACATTTACAATGTTGTATTATTTTAAAGATGTGTGAATGATAACCTGTAATATAATTTTAAAAATGAAATCCAAGATTCAGTATGTCATTTTCTACTTCCTCTAAAGACGCACTGCACGTTGTACACCAGTCGTTATTACAATATGGTTACTCATTGACAGGAATGTTTCCCTCTTTTGTCATCAGTTCTGGTTGTAAAAGGCTGGTGTTGCAGTAATCTGCTCATCCACATCGAGCTTGTGTCTACATTTACAACAGGACTAATGGGCTTCACTCATCAGAGGGGCATGCTTCCACATTATGCAAATATGGCACTCAGTGTTGATACAGTCATGGTATGGATAATGAATACAGCCTAAAGCTCTCTGGGATATTTGTGGATGTAGGCACAGTTTTTGGTTAGCAATAATAGTTGTTTAGATAAGGATAAGGTGTGTAAATGCATTACATTATACATCGAGTTGCCTATTATGCCACTGGAATCTATAAATCCTGGAGCTGCCTTCAAGCTGAGCGTTTTAGGAAGTGTTGAAAAGAGGTAAGTGGGTATTTTCTGCTACCGTTTGAGTGTGGGCCACTGTTATTTTTGACATAGCATGGATACAGTCCTACCCTAAACTCAGTGCAGTTTTGCCCACAGTAAAGTTGTTGGCATGTGGCTTTACACTTTAAATCTTCCTTAATCTGTAAGCCATCTAATTAAGCTGCTGAGAACCACAATGATTGCCCTAACTGAATTTGCATGTACAATGTGAAACACTTTGTCATGTTTGCGGCTGTGTTTTAGTTTGCAAGTAAGGGTGCTGCTATCTCACATAGGAGGCATATAGACGATTATTTGTTGGATTATAAGTTGCCTACCACCAATGTGTGCCCTAGATTTTGTAATGTTGTGTCATGAAGGTCTATTTGGGGTTTTCTGGGTTTAACTAGTAAAGTTATTTTTGTTCACCCCGCCATAGTCGCTGGAATACCCCAACAAATACCACCCAGTCAAAATAGGATAAACAATCGCTGGTCACTTTCCAGAGTGGCTGAAGAGAACAACACAAGCCTAAGGCAACAGCTCACCAGTATTCAGCCTGTGGGTAGTGTTAATGTTTTACCCTGACTGTAAAAGCGTCCCTCAAAGTTGTCATCTTTTTGAGACCTGAGTGTCTCTGTGTGCTGCAATGTACAGGACAGACCATGAACAGAGGGGGAGGGAAACAGTGGGGGTGGCCATAGGCCCTGCTTGTTGAGTTTCCGATCAGCTCAATCCCAGATTAGTTCACTGACGGAGATGCTGCTGAGCTTTTGCCAAATCAGGCCTCACCATTACACCTACGTAACCCCACAGTGAACTGGACAGACAACTGAGAAATGGAGGAAGAAGGTTTTCCTTTGTGAGCCACTGAGCATGACCAGAACCTGGCTGAGAGTCGACTTTCCTTCAAAATGGAGAGCAGAAAGGCTTTGCTTCAAAGCCCTCTTTTGACCTTTGCAGAATCTATTGTGCAGGCTTGCTGGGACGTTGCTGTGTTTACTGTATAGTGTATTTATAACAGCAGATCAAGAGACTCCTGAGGCAAATTCCTCCCAGGGAATGTTTCCGTTGGTCCCGGGGGGACAAGCGGAGCAGTCTCAAACTCTGCCTGAATCTAGAAGGGAGCACTACGTTAACCACAACTCATCACTTAAGCTAAAAAAATCCAGTGCTGCTGCTTTCAGGGGATGCAAACGGCTGCAAGCCAGAGAGTTGACCAGGTCTCCTATTAGCAGGTATGATCTTAGAACCGTGTGAAAAATAGATGCAGAGAGGTAACGGCCAGTGTGACAGAGCTTTGTTATTGTGTTGTGGTCGGATGTGTCGGTGTGTATTTGTAGGGCAGGGCAGCCGGTTTATCATTCTAATAAAGCAGTGTGTAACTACAAAGAATTAAAGCCATTGATGATCCTTCCTGCTGAGTAAACAGAGACATGACAGAGACACAGACTGAGATTGGACAGAGAAGTCAACAGGAGATTAGATACGTACTGGGAAACTGACTAAGCTGGTTCTGTCTTTCAAGCCTGACACTGTCCCCCAGGACTCTTAACAGGAAAAGCAGTTAGGATAATAGATGGATGGCTGGATTATTTTCAGTGGCATCCTATTGTGACAGTATGAACATAGTTTGTATGTTGTCCAAATCAATGATTTTAATATTTTTTCCATTTAGTTGGTTGATATTTAATTTAAAAAAATAATTTAATTTGTTATTTTAACGTGTGTATTAATTGCAGTTGTTGTTTTACATGTGTGGTTTATTTTCTGTACATTTGCTATATATTCAAAAAAGTAATATTTTTAACATTAAAACACTGATTAGCATAGGGGTGTAAGAAGATATCAAATATGATGTTTTGTACTGTATCAATTCCCAAAAATACTGCAATAAATTAACAGTTTACATGCAAAGATTTGTGGCAGACGGTGGTTCATGTTTCATTGTGTTTCAACTAAACAGATGTTCAGATTGCATTAAAATGACTACTTTTTAAAGACTCTTACTGAATATGGTGGTTAATTTTTTATACTGTGACATTTTTCCTAAAATTTGATTTATAAAAATCTCAGTACAACGTCATTCTTAGAGTATTGCGATATATTGTGAAATGTTGAATCGTAACCCCTGTATCACGATACATATCATATCGCCAGATTCTTGCCAATACACTGCTTAAATTGAATTGAAGAGGAATTTACCCTTTCCCCTATAACAAAAGGCTGGAATCAGGGAACCTGGTGGCTGATTTTTATCCAGGTGTGATTGCTGGGACATGTACATCTGCCTCAGTCTAGCTGCTCAGGGCGACTTGTACTGTATGTTTTCCACAGTGAGGAATGTGTCCACACCTTTTGCCTGCTAAATGAGCTGTGTGTGTAAGTGCTGTCTAGCATGTGACCCATGTGTGATGAGAGAACTATGTCACTAATTCCATGTTCAGGACAGAGCAGCTTTATAAGAGCTGGGCTCTGGGTTTGAGAGTGTGTGTTGGTGCCCATGTTTCTGTGGAGATATACCATAACATACGCCTTGGTACAATATAACATTTATGTACTAGGCTACAGTTTTTTTGTTTGTTTTTCACATATGTACTGTACTTATTAATCTCAGGTTGTCAGTAAACGCTTGAGAAAACTAGATAACACTCAAATCACTGAATAGACTTGTCAAGGCTGCATAAACCTCCATTTGTGGTTTTAAATAAAATAATAGGCATTTGGACTGGAGTCTACACAACTCTTACTCTTCTAGTTGTGCTCAAGGGCATTTTCTTGACAGTTTGAACACTGTGATATATCTGTTACAATCTCGTGAGTGTTACAGTGGTTTCCAAATCATTTTCTGTTACTCAATCGTAACAACTTTAAATACTGTTGATTTTAGGTTTTAAAAAGTCTTCCATACTGGGTAAAAAAAATTCAAATTTTAAATGAGTTTTGTAAAGATAAAATTCAAAAAGTCTCTGTATGCTGCCTGTGTTTCAGAAAAAGTTTTGTATTGTCACTGAAAAAGAAAATAATTGATAATAGCAAAATTCTACCAGAACTTTTTGCCGTATACAAACTTGTTTGATACTGGTATGTGACGTTGGGTTAAATAACCACTGTCTCACTTCCAGGTCCCTGGATGCTCCGCGGCGCACCATCCTCGGCCGGCCAGTTCATCCCAATGGCCGGGAGTTGACCCCGCCCACCAGGATGACGCTGCGTGAGCGGCTGAGAGAGAGGATCTCTGCGGCTTTTTACCGCCACGGGCTGCTGTGTGCCTCCTACCCAGTACCCATCATCCTCTTCACCTCCGCCAGCATCCTCACCTGCTGGTGAGTGTTCTGTTTGGGATTTTGTGTTCATGTTCCTCTATTTTGGAGCATCAATAGAAATACAGGTAGTAGTGCTGGAAATTCTGTGAAGTGGGGGAAAATACCCTACTAACTATCTGAAGAGTTCAAAGTAACACATAAAGATATGGTAAAGTGCTCTGGAGCTCATTTGTTGTTTGAGACCATGTCAGAAATTGATATTGACTCAGGGGTCATTTTGAGTCTAATGTTTGCAGTCTGTCTTGGCTGTTCAGTTGTTGCTTTCCCAATAATTCGCCAATTGCGCTACATCTGGCAGAGCCTCTGCACTATGAGATGACATGACACATTTTGTCCTGTCTTTGTGTAAACGTTAAGGCGCCTGTATACTCCCTTCAGAACCAACAGCTTCTGAAATCATCTTTCTTTCACGCCTTCCTGATGTTGGTCGTGAAGTCACATCTGGGGTATCCTCTGCTCCAGTAGCTTTTGTAACTCAATGAAATATCTTATTTAATATCTAATATATCTTCTTTCATTTGTCATTCTGAAAATTAAATCACGACCATGAGAGTTTTGTTTGATACTATAATTCTAATCAACATTCACTTAAACGCTGACAATGTTAAGATTAGTTAAACAAAAATGTCTCTAACATTTACTCATTCCTGTCATGTTACTACAGACATGTCTGAACTAACTGCAGTCCTTTGTGGTTTCTATTTGTTTTACTATTCTTATGTACCAGCGAGTACAATATGAAGACCTTCCAGGAGAGACTGTAAAACTACACACCGTTATATCCATACAATATTACATCTCTCCTCTCTCTGTGATACCAGCCTTTCACACTTTCTCACTTTTGTCCTCCAACATGTTTATACATGCCATTGAGATTTGTTCTTTCCTAACATAACCTACCTAGAATCTATCATATCTGCTGTGACTTTAAGCTGACAGCAGATATGTACCTGTAAGTAAACTCTTTTCAAGCCTTCAGCCAGCAAGTGTTTAATATTTGGACGATAGATTTTGTCTGTGGGACTGATTAGGGGATCATGTTTAGACAGATGTATGACTGCAGTCCTCTTAATAGTGCTTGCTTTAGTGCAGCTTCATTTAAACACAAGGAAAAAGCAACCTTGTCAGTCTGTAGACAGGCTGAGCTGTAGAGAAAATGATTGGACAGAGGAGACAAGTAACGGCTCAACTCACTTGAACTGGCCATCTGCACACACACACATAACAGCCTCCCGCTGACACCGTGACACAAACATTCCCTTAACACACGCACATATCTACTCTTGCTAAATCACTGGTCAAAAGAGAGGACATAGGTCAGAGAGTTGCCCTGGCTTCATCAGTAACGGCATTGTAAAACAACCTCAGCAGTCTGAAACGCACACATGCACCTGCTGTGTGCTGTCGTTGCAGCACCTTACAGCAGGGGTGCGGACCAAATGGACGACTGACCACCACCCAGGGTGAAGTGAAAGAAAAGAGCTTGACAACGGGGATGTTTAAAGTAGAACTAGAGCAGAGGGCTGTGAGAAAATGGCCCTGTGAGAATGGGAGGACTGTCCCTCCATCTGCCTGTCAGGAGGGGGCTGAAACAGCACAAAAGAGGCCTTTGTGAAGGTACAGTGACCTTGGAGAGTAGGCGAGACTGAGAGAGGGAGAAAGAGAGAGAAAGAGAGGAGAGGTTTCTATAAGCAACTTTTTTAACTGGGGAAAAGCAGAAAGTGACCACACACTGTCAGCACAGATGTTGATAATGCTGTTGATCAATACCAGTGGTTCAGCAAATGCTTCATTAGCTGCTCATCAGTTTGTGAACCTCACCTGCAGTTAATACATGTAGAAATAGTCGCAAAATGACAAACAACTCAAAGGTTTCTTAAAGATTTCTGTTCTCTTCTAACTAATACCTGTACCTTGGTAACATTTTCCAAAAGATCCTCAGCTGGAGGATTGAATGATCACAGATTGGGAACATGGAGAGTAATGTCATTATTCGTTATCATAAATGTGAACGCATGCAGTACAGTAGTACAATACTCTGCAGGGAAATTTACTGATTGCTCCACAAATTCAGATGAATCTTGCTTAGCCTGGAAAGACAGTTTTAAAACTTATAAAAAAGCCCTCCGTAAAGCT
>JAUMHL010000009.1:2995919-3036258 GCA_032362345.1 Sandelia bainsii | reverse complement strand
CTGTAGTGTGAACTTTTTACATTTTCCATAAATTTCACCCGAAAGCCAAATATCCCTAACTTTTTGTGAGTAGTGTACATATTTATTTGTGTGTATGTGTGTGTTGTAGTACCGGGGTCCTCCAGTTGCATACATCCAGCAGGTGTTGGTAAAGGCCGCAGTGTCTCCGTGGGACAGCAGCTTGGTGCCAGTGGATGTTTTCAGGTCGCCACTGGGCCAAGTCTTTAGCCTGCTGGAGGAAATCCATAACCATGTCCATTCTGACGGGTAAACTCATTCATGCATGTGCACACACACACACACACACACACACACACACACACACACACACACACACACACTTACATGTTGTGTGGTGACTTTCTTTTTTACAATTGAAAGATGTTAACTGAAGTCAATACAGTAAATCTATACAGTTATCAATACAATATTCAGCATCACCCAACTTTAGACAAAACTAGGGCTGCTACTGAACAGTTGTTGTTGTTGTTATTATTAATCAATCTTCCTGATTAGCCAACTTATCATTTATGGCTGCAGCTAACAATTTTTTCATTATTGATTACTCTGAGTAGTTGTTTGATTATTTTGTGAATTAATAGTTTACACTGTAACAAAACATATTAAATATTAAAAACATATTTTTAAAATGGTATTCACAGTTTTTCAGAGCCCATGGTCAGTTTGCTTGTTTTTCTGACTAATGGTCTAGAAGACATTCTGTTTGCTGTGTTTGATTAAAAAACTGCAAAAGAAAAAAAACTACCCATTTATCTCCTGCCCCTTAAACAGTTTTTGGTTGTTTTTTTTAAGATCCATTAATTTCTGTCCCATACCATATTTTATGAAGTTCGAAGTCAACCCATGAGCCAAAAACTGTTTCGCATTTGTTGTTTGAGAAAAAGGGAAAAACATATTTGTGACCTTGGAAAAAAAACTGGACTCAGCAAGCTATCGATCTGTTGTAAGGTCTGGGACTTGGTCACGTGCTGTGTTGCACTTCTGTTTGTCTGTTATTCTGTACCGAGCATTGATTTGTTGTTTTGCTGGAAAGCTGCAGAGGGCAGCTGATCCTAATGAAGAGTGTTCTTCTAAAAACCTTTCCCAAGAGTAAAATTTGTGACTTGGTACTTTTCTCGTCTAATACTCATTCAAATTGATAGATAATTGATAGATAATTGATTCTCTCATTGTCAAATGATAATTACTCAAGGTGTCTTTGTTATCTGAGAGCTAAGTTAATATCAGCTCCTCCTCTTTCCTTTTCTCTCACCTCCTCCCCTCTGACAGCTCCGGGGTTCGCAGTCTGGAGACGTTATGTCTCCAGGTGACAGACCTGTTTCCAGGACTACGGCGGATGCAGTCATTGCTACCAGAGCATGGCTGCCTGCTCGTCTCTCCCGGAAACTACTGGCAGAACCAGCGGGAGCTGTTTGACTCAGACCCCGACCTCCTCAAGACCATCCAGAAGCATGAACCCAAAGGCCTGCACACTTCGGCCACACTGCGAGGTAGGGATAAAAAGGACTCCAATGGAAGGGGTAGAAAATAAAAGCTAACAGGGTTAAATGAGGCATTTTTCTTGCTTCTGGAATTTTTAATTTAAGGGAGAAGATGCAGCTTAAGTGTTTTAACTTTTAGAGTTTTTGAAGACAGGTTGAATTTAGAAGTTTAGAGTCAAGAAAAGTACGTTTGAGGTATTTATGCGAGCACAGTTCACACCCCCAAACCTCTCTGGTGTTGTTCTGTTTGCATTTGTTCTGAAGAGTCATGGAAAATTAAGGCCTGTCCCTGTGTATTTATGGCTTGGCAAATGCTCCTGTGCACAGTATTTCTGTCTTGCCTTAATGCATGACATTAGTAATTAATGGAGAGTATCATGTGGAAAACCTCTAACTCAATTTATGAAAATTGTAGACCTGACAAAGTGTTATTTAACATGATCGAGTGGTGGATTTTTACCAGACAATTTTGTTGTTATTAGAATGCTTTATAAAGGTTGTGCGACTTAACTTCAGCATTGCAAGCTAGAAGATTTCAACATTTACTTAATAGTTTATTGGTTGTCATTGATCTTCTACTTTCATCATCATTTATCATTAACGGAAAACCTACAGTCTATCTTAGGTTCTTACAGTAATTTTGTCAACAAAAATTTTGACTGTAAGTACTTGTTGACAAAAGTTTATGTAATGAATACATTTTAAGGACAATGTTAAGTAATGAAAATTGCAACAAAAATTTTGGGAAAATATCTGTTCAGCACACCATGACGAATAAAGATGAGACAAAATCAGTAGCCCTTTTTCGTTAGGGACTGTGATCTAGATTGTCTATCTGAAAGCACTGATGCTTGTTTTCTTTTCTTAACCAGTTATTTGCATGTATCCATTTGAATGTGGCAGTCTTCTCTGTGTCTGTGCATCTTTCTGATCTTCTGCACAGGTCCAGTTTTGCAAACCCTCACCTACAAAGCTTGGTACCGGACCCACATTTATCGTGCACAGCTCATATTTATAGCCTGTGCTAATATTAGTTAAAGACATACACCAGTCAGTCACAATATTAACACTATGTTGTCGTTTTAATGTTGGGGTGGCCCAGTGTGGCCAAGAGCATGGGCACATGGGACACAGCAAGCTGCAAAACTCACCCAGACTATTTATACTGTAAGTTGAACTTGCTTTCAGGAAATGACTCAAATTAAATTGAAAATTCATGTCAAGATTAACATTTGATTCTTTCTGTTTTGTTCCATCAATTCCAGCCTGATATATTTGCATTTTAAATTCTAGTAGAGACCCTCAGTTTTCCACGAATAAGAATTGTGTCTCAGTTAAGATATGGTTTGTTTAAAATACAGCATGAAGGTTTTATATTAATTCCTTGTACTCTTTGTTGGAAAGAAGGAAGGAATCTGCCACCATTCAACAGAAGTCATTGTAGGGACATAGTGAGCGGGAGATTAGTGGTATCAGCAATCTAAGAGGCTTTCATACTGCCAGAGTACAAGTAGTTTAATTCCTTGGGAATTTATTCAATTCTCTTAAAACCTTCCCCACTGACATAGTGAACCAAATCACCCTCCCTGGCAGCTGAAAGCCAGCTCAGCATTCTGCCTCACCTTCCACCTCAAGTGACTTAAAGGTAGGAAGCTTATTCTTGAGCTGGAGTTGGGAACAGCTTGGCTGCCAGAAAAAGTCTGATGGAGGCTCGTGTTCACGGTGCAGAGATGGAAGGCCAGTCAGGGTGCCTCGGGAAAGCTGTGTGGCCCTACATGGTACCCATTATGGATTATATTAACATTAAAAAGGGATAATGATTATTTATTTATGTGTGTTTCAGACCTGCTGTTTGGTGTCCCTGGGAAGTACACAGGAGTCAGTCACTACAACAGGAAAAGGGTTGTGACGTACACAATCACGATAGTGCTGTCCGTCTATGATGCAAAGTGAGTTGCATACACTCACTTACATATACATATAGAAGTTGAAATAAAAGTGCTGCTTTATTTGAATCAAAGAAAGTGAATCACTTTTTATTTTGGCAAAAAAAATTGCCTTCATCTCCCTGTATTTGTTGTTTTCCCCTCTTTATGTCACTGTAAAGGCAACTGTCTTATTGCAAAGTCTGCTTTGACAAGTGGGTCTGTTTGCAATTGCATTTCTCCTAGGGCTTTTCCACCACTAATTAAATCCTGCACTTTTCTTCATATACCCTAAATTGGGTTGTTTTCTTCTGAAGTTGCAGGCTGCATTATTATGAATGTGTGCTTACTGTGACTTCTGTCGCCTGTTCGTTTAAAGCATTATTGAGACCACTTAACTGTCCACTTTCTAGCCTTGCATTTTAAAAAGCATTTAGCCTTTTAGACTGAGAGCCAACAGGTTCAGTTAGTTGTGTGTATCTACAGCGCTGAAGAATATGATCTTAATCTCTGCGTGTGTCCAGGTTCCTGGGCAGCCTGCGGACCCGTCTGACACAGCTTCACCCGTCAGCCAACTGCAGCCTGAGTGACGACCATATGGTTCACGTCCACTTCAAGGAGGAGATCGGCATTGCAGAGCTCATCCCCCTCGTCACCACATACATCATTCTTTTTGCTTACATCTATTTCTCCACACGTGAGTCTTAACTATCCTGTGTTTCAACATACTTTTTGACATTTTGCAGTTTTCTCTTGTTCAAACATGCCACGGCTTTTAATCTGTGAAGAGTGCCAACAATCCAGTCTCATGCCAGTCATTGTGCCTTTGGGTGTGCACGTGTGTGTTTGTGTGTGAGGTATGTTCCTGTCTGGTGCAGGGATAATCCTCACACAGGAACAATGTAAGAGTGCACCCAGCTAACACTTCTCTGCCTTGCCAGTACACACAGAAGTACACAAAATAAATATTCACACTCAAGCAGCTAAGTCTGTTCATGTTTAGCGTCTTGTTAAAGACAGTTTCTTCTTTTATGGATGGGGACCACTTCAGCAGGTCACCATCATTGAAGGATGTGTTAGGTGTCTCTGCCTGTCATGACTGAGCTGTTAAATGGTTGTATGGAGAGTCATAGTGTACTTTTACTCAACATGTGATCTGTTTCTCCCTGCAGGTAAGATTGACATGGTGAAGTCCAAGTGGGGCCTGGCTCTAGCTGCTGTAGTCACTGTCCTCAGCTCTCTGCTCATGTCTGTGGGACTGTGTACGCTGTTTGGACTGACACCCACACTTAATGGAGGGTAAAAATGCATATTTAATTTTGGAAGATTACCACCAAGGTTATGTCTATATCTTCATGCATTAACAGAATACCTCAGAACCTTTGGTGGGCAGGAACTCACTATTTGAATTTATTTGGGATATTTTAAATAATATAGAGACAATTTTAAAGCCAAGACATCACGAAATCAGTTATTAGTAATAATATATATTATTTATATTTAAGTGCAAAACAGTGGCAAATTTTGGTCAAAGTTTGCAATCTTAGAGAGTGCTGGCAGTGCCACTTTGCCTTGGATGAATTGCCAGAAATATTTTTACAGAGACTCATGTTTTTGAGATAATGATTCCTACTGATGTCTGACTTTTCCTCTAGTCACCATGACTTTGATATTATTGGTTTTTAAAAGACTGTTTGTCATGAAATTTGGTACAGATACTTACTGTGTATGTTGAGGATGAATTCTAATGACTAGAATTTTTACTGCAACTGTTACATAGTCCTCATTGTCTCCTCTATTACTTACATGCAAATGTATGCTGTTAATATTTACTACCTTAACAGGCTGTTAGTGTTTGATCTTGACCTCTTATCTTATTCACAGAAAGACAAGGACAGATGCAACACCACACACTTGCACACACATGCTCACACACAAGCTTTTGGACTTCCCACTTCCTCTGCACTTGACTTTACATGGATTTGCGTTAATGTTTACAGCATGTTGGCAAAGAGTTGTGTTGAATAAAGATGAAGGAATGAGGCGTGGATGTGGGAGGGACTGCTTGGTGGGGCAGAGTTACAGTGATGTTGACATTTAATGGCTGTCCAATCATGTGGGGATTACTAGAAAGCAGACATCATGGCGTGACAATGGCACAGTGCTGTCCAACCATTGACCAAGATCCACGCAGGTTTGCTGTGGGCTGTGCTTGTGGGTTTGCATAAACACACAGTAAGGTCAACGTAACCAAGTTATGCATGCAAAATTCACTTTCTGCTTATTCATAGGATGTGCATGTGTTTATTATGTACTGTTACTGAGTACATCTGATGTAACATGCAGAGCTGTTGATGCCTTTGTGACCCAGTTACACAAATAGGGAGGGTTCAAAACAACACTGAATAGAATAAAACATCTTTTTAACATCATTGCAGCTTCTAAAGTGACAAAATAAGCTTTACATAACTGAGAATGTTACAGAAGGGAAAAAAGAAGTGTATTTAAAAAGAAGAAATAACTGGATGGGTCAGAATAGGCAGTGACAATTACTGCATTGAGGTTTCAAAAGCAGTGTGAACATTTTGAAACTAGTACACTACAGAAGAACTATTGTGATTCTTAAATGTGTTACTGCAAATAGTACTTTACCTTTAAGGAAAAACAGTTAAAATCTAGCAAGCCATGAATTTAGTGCGTACATAGATTTTTCTACAGGAATTTCACATTTTAGGCTTGACTCTGTATTTGTTTTTCTGCTTTCTCTGCAGTGAGATTTTTCCTTACCTGGTGGTGGTTATTGGCCTTGAAAACGTCTTAGTTCTCACCAAGTCTGTGGTGTCCACCCCTGTGGACCTCGAGGTCAAACTGCGCATTGCTCAGGGTGAGGACGGAGCGTGTGTTAACTCTGTTTGTCTGTTTAAATTTTACCATTCACCAAATTATTATTCTTTTGCATAACAAAAATAAACAATGGCTAGTAAAATGATTTGCTTTTGGAGCATATTTCTGTATAAATTGTCATATGAAGTATGTCTTTTTTTTTTTATGTTGTGCATTGTTTTTCCAGGCCTTAGTAATGAGAGCTGGTCTATCATGAAGAACATGGCCACTGAACTGTGCATCATCCTCATTGGATATTTCACTCTGGTGCCAGCTATCCAGGTAACAAATCTGATTGAATTCTTGCATCACCTGAAAAAAATATAGATGGTAATAGTCAGCCATCTTTCATACTCTGAGAGGGAATATGTTAACACAGTGTGAAAGCTACACAGTTTATAAAATATATTGATGAAACATACATCTTGCTTTTTACACTAGGTGTTGTTTGCCCTACATGTGTGCCCCACTTGCAAAATATTATATAATTTAGCATGTAGTGTTACCAGGAAGCCACTATATTGCTATGGTTATTATATATAAACAGTATTGACTGCTGTGTCAAGCTAGCTTGTAATCATGCTACAGGTTTGTTGCAGTGAGAAAGGCCAACATGTTGTTAGCCTGTGCAGTGGTCTGATGTCTCCACTGGTTCCTTTATCTTGTAGGAGTTCTGTCTGTTTGCTGTTGTGGGGCTGGTGTCTGACTTCTTCCTACAGATGTTCTTCTTCACCACAGTATTATCTATAGACATCCGCCGCATGGAGGTGAGAACCCTCACACACTCACACGTACACACCACCCTGAGCATTTCAAGCACTTAGGTAATTTTATTTCAGTGGTGATCACAAACTTTTATAAACCCAGTACAGTAGTTGACAACTTGACTTTTTTGGCTAAACACTGAGCTTGTATCTTGTTGGTAACAAACACCTTCTGTTAAGTATGAATTTAAAATATTTTTTTCAAAAGGGGTAAGTATAAAATCAACTGCTGAGTTAGATTTGTTGTTGAGGGAAATGGCTGAAATGTAACCACAAAGATGATGAAAAGCATAATGTATAATACATTACATACATACATACATACATAATATGTGTGGTCGTAACACACAACCTCATGTCAGGTTGCAGTCATTGGCCCACATAGTTTTCAGATTACTGTTTTCCCACGTTTGCACTTCTTATTTAAAACCCTCTTACTTTCCATTGTTGTTTCTTTTCCTGTCACACACATACTGAAACCTTTCACTGGCTCAGTGCTCTTGTTAATGAGCAGCACTATGCTTGCACCATTAAACCTATACATTTACACATGAAGAAATATGGTTAAAGCTAACGTCCTTAATCCTTTACACAATTATTTAGATTATTTAGAAGATTTATTATTTATGTAAAATATGTCATTTATATGAAGTAATTACTTTTCATTATTGACTAATTACTTGCTTTTGTTTACCCTGTAAAATGTGTGAACATGCAAACTGCAACGTGCAGTGTCCAACACCATTTGATTATGTCTTATAATTGCTTTTAATCGCATGACTACCAGTTCAGAAGTCTGAAAAATGCATTTGAAGTGAAGCAAATACTAATATCAGAGAAGCTGGACCCAGGGAATATGTGTTGTTTTTGCTTGATAATTCATGAATTGATCACTTAATCTTGTCAGTTGTACAGTTGCAGGCTGTGAAGGGGGGTTAAGCAATGAAATCAGCTGGTGTTGTTTTTGGCAGGAATCTGACTCTTAACTGCTGTTTGGCCTCAACTCTACGTGATTTAGTAAAACGTGTTTGGCATTTTTGGAAGGTTAAAAACAAGTCAATGCAAACAAATGTTCAAACCACCTCATTGTCCCACAGTTGGCTGACTTGAATCGCCGTCTGCCGGCTGAAGCAGGGCTTCCTCCACCCAAGCCAGGCCCACTGCGTCCACGGGAGGCCCCCCCACCCCCACGACCCTCCCCTCATACAATCACCCTGCAGACCCCAGCGTTCAGGAACCTCAGGCTTCCTAAGAGGCTGCGTGTCGTGTACTTCTTGGCTCGCACACGCCTGGCTCAACGTATCATCATGGTGAGAGAGAGAGAGAACAGACACCTTATGTTGGTATTTATTGTTATTGTTCTAATGTCACAAAGACTGACAGGAGCATTATCTGTCAAATCTTTGTTGCTTCAGTGACATCAGTGTGGTGTCACCGTCAGTCTGGCTTTTACTTGTGTATCATTGCTTTAAAGAGGGTAAAATAGGTTTTCGGTGTAAACTACATTAACAACTAGTTTAATCTGGCTAAAACACATGGGGTCCAGTGTTTCCCCTTGAACATTTTTCCACATGTGTCCACGTATGTTTGCCCAAACTAAAATGTGGATGTCTGGTTGAAAAAGCATATTTTTCCCAATCTAGTGGCTGCGTTTCATTTTCATCAAGTTCAGAATTTATCTACTTTGGGTTATGAGGTATGCCAGATAAAGATGGGGTTACTTCTGTATGTTGAGCAATTGCTATGTTTATTCTGACCTAGTGCACATAACCACAGGTGCTTAAATGCATTTCCTTAACATGTAACTGCATGTCAGAGACAAAAACTGTAATTATTTTTGACAGATTGACAGTGAAGGTAACATTAAGGAAGCTGAAGAGAAGCTCTGTTATTATCTGCTTTTCAGCAAGACACATCCAGCAAAAGCATCTCCACTGTATATCTTTTCTTCTCTTCAATCTCACACTATTACAATGAAGTACAGTGCAGTGAAAAAGTATTTGCCTCCTTCCTGTTTTTTTAGTTTTTTTTAAATATTTGTCACACTTGAATGATTCAGATCATCAAACAAAATGTAATATTACACAAAAATAACCCGTGTAAAATAAAAATGCAGTTTTTAAATGACGGTTTCATGTATTAATGGAAAAAGCTGTCCAAACCTGCCTGGCCCTATGTGAAAAAGTAATTGCGCCCCCTCCCTTTACTAAATCATGAATGCACTGGGATTAACCACATTTTTTGGAAAGCTGGGTTCAGTTTCATTTGTCACACCCAGGCCTGATTATTGCCAGACCTGTTGAATCAAGAAATCATTTAAATAGAAGCTGTCTGTCGCGATGTAAAGAAATTCAAGAACACATGAGAAACAAATAATTGACGTTTATCAGTCTAAAAAGGGTTACAAAGCAATTTTTTAAGGATTTGGGCTCCAGCGAACCACGTTGAGAGACATTATATCACTCTATTATAGGAGTGGCCGGCCTAACTTGCCTCAGTTAAGGTCAATGTTCATCATTCAACAATAGGGCAAAAATGGCATCCATTGCAGAGTTCCAAGGTGAAAGCCACTGCTGATGACAAAAAACACAATCTCACATGTGGCAAAAAAACATCTTGATTATCCCGCAAGACCTTTGGGCAAATATTTTGGACTGATGAGACAAAGGTTGAACTTTTTGGTGTGTGTCACAGCATTACACAAAAAGAACATCATGCCAACAGTCAAACGTGGTGGTAGTGTGATGGTCTGGGCCTGCTTTGCTGCTTCTAGACCTGGATAATGGATTGCCATAATTGCAGGAACCATTAATTCTGTGATCTACCAGAAAATCCTGAAGGTGAATCTCTGGCCATCTGTTCATGAGCTCAAGCACACTTGAATCATGCAGCAGGACAGTGATCACACATCAGCAAGTCCACCTCTGAATGGCTCAAAAAAAGAAGAAGGATCTAGAGTGGCCTAGACAAAGTCCAGACTTAAATTCAATAGAGATGCAGTTCATTCTCAGAAACCCTCCAGTGTGACTGTATTAAAACAATTCTGCAAAGAAGGCTGGGCCAAAATTCCTCCACAGAGATGTGAAAGACTCATTACCAGTTATCTCAAACGCTTGATTGCAGTTGTTAACACAACCAGTTTTTAGGTTTAGAGGGGTATTACTTATTTACATATAGCCAGGCAGGTTTGAAAGGCTTTTTTCCCTTAATTACTGAAATCATCATTTAAAAACTGCATTTTATAGTTACTTGGCTTATTTTTGTGTAATGATAAATTTAGTTTGATGATCTGAATCATTTAAATTTGACTAATGTGCAAAAAAAGAGAAAATCAGGAAGGGGGCAAATATTTTTTCACAGCACTGTACTTTCCAGTTCTGTGAGGTGTTTCCATTGGTGCTTTATATGAAAGTCGGTGAAAGAATGTCAACACCTTTGGACTCCCATTAATCCCTTGCATTAAGTGTAAGTCCAGCTTTAGTGTGGCTTAAGCCTTAAAGGCCAAAGCAATGTTAAATTAAGTCCCTGGTATACTGCAAACTGAACCAAACAGATTTGTCATAAAAGTGTGGACACTTATAGCTAAACTAATGTATAAGGTATATTTAGAGCCAAGTTTCCCTGCTGGATATTATACATACAATATATATATTTATATGTAGTATAGGAAAGATGTGATTTATCTGTCCTAACTGAATGTTAAAGGGAAGCAAAAGTCAACGTAGCTCAAGCAGAAATCTCAGAGATAAAACACATCAAGTAACTCATCATTATAATTCTTCTGCTTCATTTCCAGGCTGGTACGGTAATCTGGATTGGCATCCTCGTCTATACCGACCCAGCCGGAATCCGTACATACCTGGCTGCCCAGGTGTCTGAGCAGAGTCCTCTGGGAGAACCTGGAGGAGGTGGTCTGCCACCTCACCTGGGTGTGGCCCCCGTCTTCCGTGGTGGAGATCCCACCAGCACCCTCAGCATTCATGCTGCACCAGATCCAACTCCTTTACCTGAGAACCAGTCACAGGGCCACCATGGCTCAGCTAGGGCAGGTCCCATACCCCAGGCCCCACCGGATGTGCCTCAGATCACCTGGGGGGAGGAGGATGAAGAGGGCTGGAGGAGGCTGTCTTTCAGGCACTGGCCGTCGCTCTTTAGCTATTATAACATTACTTTAGCCAAGAGGTGAGTGGTGCAGAAGACTTAATTTGTTATGTACAGTAAGCTAAAAAGTTATTGAGCAAATGTCACAACTGGGTCAAAGTAACCTGTATAAGCTCAGTGGCAAATAATGAAAACGTTCCTCAAGATGTTTGACTATCTTTGCTATAAGTCTCTTAAAATAGCCCCTGGTTCTTGTAAGTTTCTGTTAATAATTTCTGTTATCGTCCATATTCAGGTACATCAGCATCTTACCCGTCATTCCTGTCACTGTTCACCTCAGCCCCCTGGAGGCCATCGAGACACGTCACCCTCAGGATACAAGACACTCTCCACCACCTATTCTCAAAGTCTCTGCAGATCTACAGACAGACCTCACCCTTTACAAGTTAGTGCAGACACACACATTCACACCACTTCCACTGGGATATGAAAATTTAACAGGCTTTCTGATGTAACCCAGTTTACTCTTAACACTCTAACACACCGGAGAGCAAAACAAAACTCAGCAATTACATATAAACAATTATATATTCAACATAACTAAATCCAAAGTTTCTGGGGGGGAAAAAAATTCAGGCAGTTGCGTAAAGTAAAGAACGCTGTGTTCTGTCAGTGACAAATCAAAAAGAAGAAAAAACAATTCAATATATTGTTCTATTTCTAAAACACTAAATGTGTCAGAAATGTGGTCACTGATCACTTACATGTAAATGTGTTTGTTTTTCTCAAGTAGAATGTTAGTTTATTGGTTTCTTGGTTTTGAGTAAGTACATTTCATTTTTCAGAAATGTAGACAAGACTAAGATATTGCACAAAATAATTGCTTGACGTTACAGGTTTTATGACCTATATAAACTTATGGTGTTTGGTTTATATAATTAGTTTGGCACCTGTAAAAGCATTCAGCTGTTGTTGTACCACACTTGAATCAAACTTTTTTTTTTTACACTGGACAAAACCATGGTGAAATGAAAGCATAACTCCACAACCAGGTTCTAATTGGGATTTTTAGCTAATTGTTGTCTTTTCCCCCCAGCTGTGGCTTTTTTCTTTTCTTTTTTTTGAGACTACCACAAAATTGGCAAGATGGAAATTGGTGCCTTGTATTAGTCATGCAACCAAAACTCAAATTCACAATCATGTAGTGGCCACAGCAGTTAAGAGCCCTTTGTGAGCTGAGGCCAAGGTCATGCAGAGTTGTCACATTTACTACCACAGATTAAAGATTTATCTCTGACTCAAGAGCAATGACAAATTACTGTTTTCTGCTGCCAATGTGAGCTCATTCAAATCACATTACAAGCCAGAGAATTTAAATAATACAAATTGTAGGAGCCTTGTATTTTTGGGTGCTTATGGGTAACATAAACTTTGCATCTATAGGAGACCTTTGCACTGTCGCTGAATGTATTGTTATCTGAACTGAGGCAAAAATAGAGACAAAGACGCAAAGGAAAGGGAGGAATACTTGTTAACTCTGCCTTCAGCAACATTGACTCTCCCAGACTGGACCAGCCTGGCTAACCGGTTGTTTTAAAAAATCCAGTGATCTGTAAAGAAGACTTTACATGTATAGACTCAGCTTGGCAAATATTTCTTCCTCTGTGTTCTTTTGTTTCTCAGTTTTGTTGAACTGTGTTCACAAGAAAGGAACACAAAGGTCACAGGCCACAATGTCTGCTGGGTCAGTGTTGGGTGTAGAGGTCTAGTTATGATGCAAAGACTGTGCATCAATAAGACTGATTCACTGATGACTGATTTTAAAGCAGCCCTTCATGTAGATCCTCAAGGGTAAAACTAGTTCAATTTAATTTACTTATCTTTAAAGTATTCAGTACTTTTGTTTACATTAAAAGTTAATATGTCTTGGGATTAATGCAGCATTTAATAGTTCTTCCTCCCGGTTCCCCTGAGTCCTGGCCACATGCTGGTGCTGATTGCCTCCACAAGAATCTCCCCAATAATCATTTCAATAATAATAGTAATTATTATCATTATTATTGTCCTGGATTAGAGGGTTCATCTTTGTAATATCGTGGTGATGTTTTACACTAAGTTAATGACATATCTGTCTGGTAAACCTGTGAATTACATATGAATATCATAATATATTTATCCAAGAGGATAATGAATTTGTGTAATTTGTCACATTTTCTTTTCACTTTATGTTGGCATTATAACAATGTTTTATTTTCAGGTCTGTTGTGTAAGACTAAGTAGAAAGTCAAGTTCTTTATTTCTTCTTTGAACAGGAGATATGTAGGTTATCTGCGTTAGTTGGGTCAGGGTCACGACCTTCACAGCAGGGAGGTGGAAGCTCAGTTTATGGCTTGTTTAGATGACCATGAAACAGGGAGAAGGCTAGTGTGCACGTGTGAGAAACATGCTGTTACAGCTGGATTCAGAGCAGGTTGCAACAGAGTGAGAGATAGTTTCTGTAGTGGAGGCCTGGGTAGTTTTTTTATAGTCAGATGTTCCATTTTCATTTAGTCATTATGACTTTATGACTTCAAACACTGGATAGTGGATATTATCAGTCAGTGCTCATTGTGTCTGCCTAAACCAATACTCTGCACAGCATCATTGATGCTAGATGACTTCCTGCATCGCAGCTAATTTACCATCTACCCATCTGTCTGATGCATTAGCATTTAGATTTGTTTCAATTTCCAGTGCTTCTCTCAGTGTGTGTTCATGTTTATTCAGAGGTTGCCAGGGGGCTCATGAGCTCTGGGGCAGTGTGTGTCAAGAAATGTGAAGGATCTTTGCCTCAAGCCTGGTGAGAGAGAGATTGCATTAGGATTTTCTCCTAAGAAAACAAACATTTAAATCAAATAATGAGTTTAAATCTCAAAGAGGAAACGGTGAAGTTATCTTCTACTTAAAGAATAATAGGCAGTTTGTTTGACAGTTTAAAAAGTGGCCTAAAATCATTGAACCCAAGCTTAAAAAAAAAAAAAGTCTTGTCTTTTAGTGGAGGACTTTCTGCTGTTGTTTCTGTCAAACCATCTCGTCAAAGACTTGGGAGAATTCTCCGCATTTTAATTCTTACATCTTCCTTCCTTCCTTCCTTCCTTCCTTCCTTCCTTCCTTCCTTGTATTTGGCGTTATGCATGTGTTTACATTCTTAGTGGTTGGATTGTATTCTCATACAGCTGCACAATGAGCTGTTCTTAATTGCATATCATGCAGAACATCGTGCACGAGTGTAATTCTAGAAAACACACTGCATTAATGCTTTAGGCAATATTGATCTGTAGCTTTTCTGCTTATCTATTTAGGTTGGATTACACATTGTAGTTTCTGTAATCCAGTACAAAAACAAGATATTCCATCAAAGTTTGTAGCATGAGCAAAAACCTATTAATGTAAATATTACAACACACCTACACACAAGCAAGTAAGCAATGCAAAGCAATAAACCCACCACATTGTTTCAGAATCACATTTTTCACTCCTAGAATCACAAAAGAGCATTATAGTCCCATGTTCAAGTATTAAGCTCAGAATATTTCCAGGCACTGTCACTGAATCCACGTTCTCACTCTCTGTGTACGTGTTTCAGCACCATGCATTTGGCAGGGTAGAACTCAAGACACTGCCAAGATCAGATTTACTTCTGTCAGAACTTCTCTGAACTCACCTTAATGTGCACGTTGCGTGTCTGATTCCAGAGTGTTGGCGTCGAATTTCAGTTTTAGACTAGCGCAAATCAACATCGCCATCCCGTCGCAAGGAAACGAGCACTGAGATATCAGGACACAATTCTAACAAACAGGAAATTACACCAAAACATTAAACAAAGACCCTGCAGTGTGCTCAAATACAAAAACATACAGAAGTAAGCTTTTTATTCAGGCTATGCTTTGAACCCAGATAGGTAGCTTGTCAGCATCCGTCTTTCTCTCCCCTGTACTTAATGCTGCTTACTACATACTACTACTTTAGACATTTACTACGTTTATCCAATAAAAGAAAAAGTCCATCTTAAACTAACAAAACTCTCCATCTTAAGGCATTGCTTAATGTAATGTCCTTTCTCAGGTTCTTATAATCAGTTTTTTGTAAGCTCTTTGTTTAGAGGTGACTTGATTTTTACATATAATACAGCATACAGGGCTTTTTAGCACAGGTGTTTAAGAGGAGGTCACACTGCTCTGGCAGGTGTCACCATCACAGTTATGCCACATTCCTCAGCAGATAGAGCAGGCAGAAATGCTTTGTCATGATTTTGCCTGGTGGGTTGTTTAGCAAATTGTAGTTAGCCCTGCAAGGCCTGACCCATCAAATAATTTAATTGGAGTATTTATTAGACCCTTTGACAAAATATTTAAAAAATTGAATGCATTTTTCACATATGAGAATTTTGATGTATCATATTTGATACATCAGGCATTTATGGACATTTTTTGATCACCAGTTTTTTTATTTTAAAAACAAAAAGCAATATTATTCATTGCATTTGCAACATTTGGGCCATTTAAACTAGTTTTGTTCTTATATTTCAAACAGGAACCCTTTTACAGCCTTTTTCACCTTGTGCTAGACGAAACACAGATTTTGTCCTTGTAATTGCATAAAAATGTCAAATTTGTCCAAATCCCACTGTAAAGACATCTTAATATAATAATTCAGCCTATACTTAGCTTAATTAAATAAGCAAGACATTGTAATTTGCATTATGGTAGGCAAAAAGCACATTTAGTCATAAAATCCAATGACTAATGAAGGTTTTACAAATACCTTAATTTTGAATACCTGTTGTATCATATTTAATACCCACATTTTCATCACGATTTTACTCTAATATAACTTTGAAAATATTAACTTAAAAATTATAAGTTCCTTTCCTTTATTATATATTTATATTAAAATATTAGTAAAAATATCAATATTATTTTTAACATAAGCTTTCTAAAATTGGCAAACATGTACCTGCCATGTGGAAGATCTGGAGGTCTCAGAAACTCAGAAAATCAAATTTGGCGATATAGGGTCAGTGTGGTTGGTTGCAGACCATTTTTTCAGGTTTTCATGTTGCAGTCTCTCTTCCATCCAGGGTGGCAGCTCTGGGACTGGCTGCAGGTGTGCTGTTGGTTCTGCTGCTCTTCTGTCTCTACCGGGTCCTCTGCCCACGTAACTACGGTCAGAACGGTGTTGCTCATGGTCGCCGGCGGCGAGGTGACCTGCCCTGTGACGATTACGGTTATTCACCGCCTGTCAGCGAGATCTCACCGCTGCTCCTGAGAGGCCACAGTATGGTGAGAATGCACAACAAACAAAATCACCTCACATTTAAGTTTAATTGCTATCAATTGTCTGACGTTTAGTCTTTTATTTATTTATTTTTATTGTATTTAGTCAGTTAAAAACACAACAGACACTGATGACCAGACCGCTACACAGATGCTTATACAAAAACACATTTGTGTCAGTGTAAAATGACACATGCACATAAGTAAGTTCAAGGGTCAAAGTCACAGTGTGCTGGCAATAAATAAAACAATTTCAAGGTAGTAAAAGACACTGTTGCAATTAGAGCTCATTTATTTGTTTTTATCTAATCAGTAATCAGTCTTGGTGACGATTGTTCATGCTTTGTTTTGTTCTTCTATCTTCCAGGACATTGAGTGTTTGGCAAGCGATGGGATGTTGCTGGCTAGCTGTTGCCTGGCGGGACAAATCCGGGTTTGGGACGCCCAGACAGGGGATTGTCTGACCGTCATCCCAAACCCTGGGTGAGGATTGTCATGATAAATATTGACACTTATCTCTGAATTATTAGTATTATGACATATTTGTTCTTTTACTTTAAGTGTTGTACTTTACTTTACTGTACTTTAAGTTCAGTTTGCTGAAGAATCCACTTACTCTGTGCTGATTACAGGCTGAGACGGAACAGCAGCAGTGGCTGCTGGGAGCAGCGGAATGGTTGGGACAGCATCGGTGGAGTGGCAGAGCCAGAGAGTTTAGGCTGTGACGGCCGTGATGCCTCGATCAGTGGTGATGGCCTATCAGAGGACGAGGGGTACCCAGTCAGACGCCGCACGACAGCTGCCCGACTGAGTCTGTTCACAGACCAGCCTGATCTGACCCCGCTCATTGACACCAACTTTACCTCCCAGCCCCCCTCCCATCTCTCCACACCACCCAGAGGAGGGTTTGACTTTGGAGGTCTGGTGGAGCGTGCATACGTGGAGCACGAGCCCCCCTCGCCCTCCACCTACCCCTCTGCTTCTTCAGCTTCCTCCTCACCGCCTTCAGGAGCTCCGCTTCAGAGGACACCCAGCCTAGGGGAGGCCGCTTCCGCCTTAACCCAAGAGAGGGCCTTCACAGGAGGGACACACGCGACGGCAGACTGGGAAAGCTCTGTCTGGGCCATGGAGCTGAGAGGAAATCTAATAGCTGCTGGGAGGAGCAGCGGTAAACTCGAGGTGTGTACAGTGATGCCAGTAATTCAGCTTGGTGATAAATTTGTTTTTATACACAAAGCAAAAGTTTGCATTTTTATCTTAAGATGACCTTTTATTATTTGTTTAATGTAAAACACGCAGTCTGGATTTGAGTGCAGATGTAATATTTCAAACTTAATGGTTTTTATTGTTTCTAAGAATGGGATGTGAATTTTTTATATGTATTCTCAAAATTCATCAGCCATTAAGGAAACTTCTTACCTTTACCATGTTGAAAGTGAAATGTTGAAAGCAGTGGGAGAAACAGCAGCTTAGTTTGAGCACAACTACTACCTTCTTTCTCTGTCAGTCAGAATAAAACATTAACTAAAATAAATCCAGTGCTTCATACAGAACATGATAAACGTGTGAATTGAATCTACGCTTTTTGACCACATGTGGTTACAGCTGTGGGATGCAGTGGAAGGGTCGTTACGCTGCAGTAATGAGGACGGCGCTTCTGGGATCACAGCTCTAGCCTTCCTCAACAACAGGTTAAACACACAAACATACACACAGAAAAACTCATTGTGCTTGATCACCAGACCATATTTTTATGTGCTGCATCATATTTTTAGGTAGGTTTTATTTGTGTGATTTCACATTTTGACATTCATCTGCATGTCATGTTGATAATTAAGGTTATTAAAACACTAGGTTTATACAGTTTCTCTTAATTCCCCATCATCTTCACAAAAAGGGTACTCTTATACTACTAATGTTACTTTATAGTAAAAACTACATACAAGGTTACTTTACAAAGTGCTGTAGTGTTTCACATGTGTACTGGTACATTACTTTATCATCGTTATTCCACGTTTCTCGTTTTCCTCAGAATCGTAGCGGCACGACTGAACGGGTCTTTAGATTTCTTCACAGTTGAGATAAACAAACCTTTGGGTCTACTGCAGTACAGAGGTGAGACTCTGCAACTTGACACTTATGCATATTTTGTTGATTGTCTGTACATAAATGTTGATTTTGCCTCCTTAACACAAATCCAGAGCAAATAGAATTTGCTCAGTCACTAGGATTTTCTTGCCAGTTAGTAATACTGATTGCAGACTAGAGCTGAAACTATTAATTGATCAGTAAATCAATAGAAAATCAATCAGTAGCTCCTCTATATGTAACTGTTAAATTTGAAAGTTATTCAACTGAATGTCATTGAGTTTTGGGAAGTTGAAAACATCATCACGGAGCCTTTTCACAGTTTTCTGGAATTTTATGAACTTAGTTAAATTGTGCAATCAAGAAAATATTCTGCAGATTAATTATGAATGGAAATAACTATTAATAGCAGCTGTAATGCAAATACGTTAGAGACGGCACCAACTTAACAGACCTCCACAGACACGACAAAGTCTCTTTCTTATGTGTTTCCCTGGTAATTTCACTTCAGCAAAGATGAAATGAGAGAAGAATGAATATTTTAGATAATTTATGTCCTTTTTTACTCCGTCATGCAGGTGCCCCTGGGAGAGGTAGCATGCCTCCCTCCCCCTGTTACAGCAGTGAGGATGTGATCAGCTGCCAGCTCACACGATCGGTACAATGCGCTCACCAGAAGCCTATCACGGTGCTGCGAGCAGCCGCCGGGAGGGTTGTCACCGGCAGCCAGGATCACACCGTCCGGGTAACAGACTGAACGCTGACGTGTTTTTATCCAGAATTTATAAGCGGAATATGAATCAAAGTCATGTAAACCTGTAAACAAAGTATAAACATTCATGTCACTTTCTCTCTATCTGTGTTTGTCAGGTTTATCGCCTGGAGGACTCCTGCTGTCTCTTCACCCTGCAGGGTCACTCTGGAGGGATCACAGCAATCTATATAGACCAGGTCAGTGAGCTTTCTTTAACATATAAAGTAAATAACTATAATAATATTATAATACATCTATGATAGTAAATATTACTTTAACAAATAATAATAATAATAATAAATGACTGTGTCTCGGCCCTCTCAGACAATGGTTCTGGCGAGTGGTGGACAGGACGGTGCCATCTGCCTGTGGGACGTCCTGACAGGGAGCCGTGTCAGCCATGTTTATGGTCACAGAGGTGACGTCACCTCACTCGTCTGCACCAACTCTTGTGTCATCAGCTCGGGACTTGATGACCTCATCTGCATCTGGGACCGCAGCACAGGGATCAAACTTTACTCCATACAGCAGGTACCGTTATCTTGTGACCACTATTTTAAAATCAAAGACTGGTGAGATTCTGCACTTTTATTACTCTTCTCTGTTCTCCTCACCAGGAGGTGGGTTGCGGGGCCAGTCTGGGAGTGATCTCCGAGTCTCTCCTCGTGACTGGGGGCCATGGCTGCGTCTCCTTCTGGGACCTTAACTTTGGCGACCTGCTGCAGACGGTCTACTTGGGCCAGAGCAGCGATGGTCAGGGCGTCCGGCAACTGCTGGTTCTCGACAATGCCGCTATCATCTGCGACTTTGGCAGTGAGCTGAGCCTGGTGTACGTGCCGTCAGTGCTGGAGAAACTAGATTGAGGAGGGATGCATGGCAGCAGAACTATAAAATGCATCCTTTTCCTCTCCGTCAATTCATTTTTCCAAGTTTTCTTTAGTTTTTTTGCTGGACTTGGATGAGACCTGATTGCTAGACCGGTTTCTAGATGCATTTATAGCAGTGAGATGTTCTGAAGTGCAGCCCGGGACGTAATGAGGAAGAGAAGGAGAAAGATCGCTGCGTTTTTTCAGAGGAAGGTGACGGACCCTCCTTACTCTTGTGTTGACATTTACGAGGGTCGTGAGGTTCTGTCAAGATGTTTCTCACTTAGAGGATCCAATAGTCACCAGTTTGTGCTTTTTGTGTGCGCATGCTTGTTTCGTGGCTGTGCCCTCTATGCTGCTGTGATACGGGTGGGGCTTCACAGTGACCCCACCAACCTAGAGAGGAAGATAAAACTGTCTCCTTATTTTTTAATATTCCTGCTGCCTCGTTCGCTCGATAGCAAAGTGCAGCTACAGCGAGTGAGTGTGTGAGTGAGTCTGTGTGTGTGTTTGAATTTAGGCCCTTTTTTATGAAAAAACACTGCTGAAACAAAAATTTGATTGCTTGTGAGTGAAAGGAGTTTGTGTGCGAGTGAGAGAGAGAGAGAGAAGTAATGATTACTGTATAAAGTAAACCTCTGGGGGTGTTTTTATATGTATAAATCTATTTATTAGTGATACATTTTTAAATAAGTGTGTTTATGAAAGGCTAATCCCAGCTCTTAAACATATAAGAATGTGGAGATAAATATAAGATGATTTGTTTGGGAATTGGTTATAAAATGATTATTTGTGATATTTAACTGGAAACACTGAAGTGTTTGTTGTTATGGAGTTGGGGGCTGTAGGCTTCAGCCTCTGATTCTGGGGTTACTGATGCTATGTGAGGGGCCCTTATGGCCCCTCTGTGCTACACCTTCATCAGGCTACCTCCATTTTCCAACCTGCTTGAATTTTGGATGACAACACTGACGTTGTCCTGCACAGGCTGTCATTGGCCGACGTCATGTTTACATTGGCTACCGTATTCTTTTGTAAATTGTGCCCTTGAGAGATTTATTTTTAAATCACTGTTCCGTTTTGGCCACACATTGACATGAACATACTGAACGACGTCCCACATGGACCTAACATCACATTTTTTTTGGTTATTGCTGTGTTGTTGATGCATACTTAAGTGGAGTTTGTCTTAAAACCTGTCTCTGCCTCTTTCTGCAGCCAGTCAGTGAAAATGTGAAGAAAGGCAACAAAGCCAAACAAATTAAGCTTTCTGTTGGATCATGTTATTTTTTTAGATTTGTGCAGTGAGTCTGCACATGAGAGATCCCATTGCTAAATTACGATTAGTTAATTAACTATGTTTCATCATTCTGATCATTTTTTGAGCAGAAATGCCAAAAATTAAGGAAATGTGAGAATTTGCTGCTTATCCTCGTCTTACATTATAGTATTTTGAATATTTTCTCATGTTTAACAATTCGCTGAAAATATAATTGGCAGATTAATCAATGAGAAGTTAGTTTAGATTCTTCTTATAATTTAATATTTATCTCTAAACCCTAAAACTGCATAATATGAGACCCGTTACTTAAGGAGGAGGTCATCTTGGAAACACAAAGCAATAAATCTTCCTGTGAAGATGATGATGATCCATTTTTATTGGCACAGTTTAAGAGATGCTGGGGGAAAAAAAGTGATAATTTGTTCTGCTGTAGAGCTATATGCTTTTTTATTTAGCCTAAGCTAGATTGATATAAACAAGGTGGATACAATTTTAAAACAATGCAGTATAATTCAACAGCACCACAAACTAACAGTTTCAACATAAACTGAACATTATCACCTTCATGAAGGGATGATTTATTGTCTGGCTGTAAGGCTTGGTGATATTTATTTTTTTAAATTAAAGTTATTAAATCTTTACCAGAATCCCCAAGTTAGTTGGCTTTTCACAGCTGGTAAAGCGTCAATATGCTAATGTTAATTTTAAAAATTATTTATTTTCTATAAGAACACTTAGTACTAAGCTGCATGAAAATTTTCTCCAGTTCCTAAAAGTTTTACAATTTAAACTGTGATGCTGTGCGAGTTGATTTTAAAACTTATGCACACAACCAACATTTTGGTAGTTTTTTTAATAATAAAATCATTTACGCAAATCATAAGATTAATATAAATATCTGAATGATTTTAATCAGTGCCTGAATTTCACCCCTTCACTCTGGACACCTGCTGAGAGAATGTAATCGTGCAGGTTAAAGACTTTCCCCTCACTGACGCCAACAACATACAGAATGTATTGTCTTCCAATCTACTGTATCCGTGTCTATGGAATGTAGTCCCAGAAGATGTGACGAAGAAATCCGTTAAAAAGAAAAAAAACAACTAAATCCTTTACAGTATCACATGGCAACACTAATTCAATGCACTACTAACCCTCTCTGATGCGTATGCTCACACACTAGGCACTTTGCAAACATCAACTTAAGAAATGTGGACGTAACTAGACTTGCAAACCAAGTTCACACCTGCAGCTTTAGTGAAACGCACACTGCAGACGTGTCCAGGCTACAGGTTTCAGGTCTGGTTGCACTGGGATGCAATGACCAAGTAGTTCCTGTTCTGTACAAAACAAGCAGCTTAGAAATGATGGAGGACTGGTGACTTTAAGTATTTGCATTTAAAGACAACTGTGGCACTTGCATCCCACAGAAACCAGACTTTGTGACCTCCTAGACATTGTAACTGTTAATTTATTAGCTTTGTGTTTTCTGTTGTAACTGTAGTCATGAAAGCTTTAGAAATGGGGAAAATGTGTAGTTTTTAGACTGTTTCTTTTTGTAAACTTCTGTTTTTTTAATAATGTGAATTTGAGCAAAAGTTCAATTTTTTTTTATTGCTTTCTGGCAGCATGAGCTAGATGAGTAGTTCACTGCATAATGGAGGTTACAGTTAGCAGTTTGTTAGCTTAGCATAGCGTAGATTAGCACAAACCTTTAGTGGTTCCACTCTTTGTGCTAATCTACGCAACAGCTATTGCTCGATATTCTGATTATCACTGTAAAGTGTGGCTGCAGGTGGGCATTGTTGCACGGACTCTATAGGATGAGTAAAGAGGTAAAATACATGACAATATTCACATGCTGCATATTCTTGTTCTAGTAGCAGTTGACCTGTGTCAAACATTAGGACCGTAACTGCCCCAAAAATGAAACCGCTTCTAAATATTGTCAGGTAATTTCTCAGCTGGCTGTAACCTCATGGCTGAATGTTCTCACCCAGCTAACATGAAAGTGAACACATTGCACACTTTGCAAAAATGTTGAACTTTTCCTTTAAGGAGGGAGGTAAGGTTGGTGTGGCAGTTTCACTTGAATCTTAGCTTTTTATCAGTCCTTTGTTCACCGTGCTTGTTGCTGCCGTTTAGCTTCAGACACCTCGTTGCTCTCACTGAACCATATCAAATGTTCGCGGCTGCAGCCGTAACTTTCCTGTGGCTGCATCCTCACATTAACTGCAGAAAAAAAAAAAAAAACATTACATTTAACATGTTGTGGACCCACATCTGATTCACCACCAGCTAACTGCAATGAGACTCGCCTCTCGTGGTTTAGACAGCTGTGAGGTAAATCAGAGCTGTGGCAAAAACAAACCTGTTTGTTTCCTCCCTCAAGCCTCCTCCCTTCATTGGCTGGCTACAATTTACGCAGGCTGTTGTAGTGGAGGTAACTTATTTACTGTTTTGTAACACGAAAAAAGCAGAAGACTTTGTACTAATTTTTAAATAAAGAGGCTTTGATACCACAGCGATTGTCTGTTTACTGGATTTATTTGATAGTTTTCACAATGATTAGTGATCTTTTTTTCCAGACTTATAGAATAGTCTAAGTTTATTTAAGGTATCTACAGTGTTACAAAGAAAAATAATCAACTTGTTAAGACGTGCCGATTTGTATGCTGCTCTACACCCACTGATTGAACTTGGGGGTGTTGTCTTAAAAACAGTTCCAACCAGCTCCTCCAGCCAGCCTGCCACTCCATGCATCAATTATTCCAGTTATAAAAACTACCACAGGCCAGCGCAGAAGGGAGCAGCCCGTCTCACACCGTGGTGGGGAATGTGGAGTGCATGCTGAGATTTCTTCGGACCCAGATCTGGTGCTGGAAGTGCAGAACAGGTTCCATACATCACAGACATAAAGAAAAGCAGCAAAGAGCGACAGAAGTAATGAACGGATACAGACAAGTGCATAGTGATCTGGTCCCAGAAGCCACCAGTGATGATCAGATTTCACACCCTTAGAACTGTTGAAAAACACCCGACTTCAAAACTGGGCCCCTACCATCTGCCACCAGGTACATCTTGGTACCCAACACTGCTAAAATGTCTCCAGCACTCCTAGGATTCAGTTTTCTTTTCTTTTCTTAGAAGCAGGATTAGAAAGAGCAACAGGCCTCCGCTGACGCCTGGTGGTAAAGTGAGAGAAAGGCAGCAATCTGTGGACTTTTCTTAGTGCTTGTTCAGGCTCCAGAGAGGGTCCAGGCTACTCAGCGGGTCGTCTCCCTGGTCCCCTCGAGTCCCGTGGAGACCCTGGCCCTCCGCCGGCTGCAGGAAGCTCTGCTTAGTCATCCGCTGCTTCCCCCGGCCTCCTCCTTCCAAGGAGAAGGCCTCAGGCGTCAGCGAGGCCAGCAGCTCCAAAGACGAAGCAGCCGGAGCAGGGGAAGCAGTGGGCGGGCTGACGCTGGGTGCAGCCTCTAGAACTGGCTGGTGGTTGGCTGCTGGTGGAATGGAGGCGGAGACGGCTTCCAGGCCATTGGGTGGAGGTGGCGATTGAGTAGGGGAAGAGAGAGGTGGGCTGAAAGAGGAAGGGGGCTGCAGATCTGCAAGGGGATAGTGGTCCTGGAGCAGCTGGGTGTCGAGGTCAGATAAGATGGTGCCAACATGCTCCTCCAGGCCACAGGAGGCCTCCATGGAAGGATCTGTGGCACTGGGTGGCCGGATGCTGAGCTTGGCAATGGTGGCTTGAATGGAGCTGATGGGCATGTCACCCCCGAGGACGATATCCTGCTGGGACTCCTGTCTTGAGTAAGGCTGCACAGAGGGAGACAAAAATGCTCGGATTAAAAGAAGAAACAGAAAAGGTGTCACAGATGTGATACAAGTCGTAGAATTCCTTTTGAATAATCAACTGTGCAAAAGATAAGCGAATGCAGCATTAAGGCTCAGATTAAATCGATTAAACAGGCTGAATCTCATCTTCTGGTAGCTTCAAGTAATAGAGAAACAGCAGTTGTACATGAAGAAATGTTCTACTCCTTTCTGATATTTTCAAACATGAAAATAATAAAATTAAAAACTTTACATAATTTACAAATCAGAATGTACTCCTCTCCAGTGTTTTGTCAAACATGCGCATACGATTTTAACAGGATTACAAATTATACTCCACATATTAACAGCATTAACTATGTTTACTGTGTCTCATGAAATATACAAAATACACTGAACAGTTTCCATCTGAGTAACTTCTTCAGTGGATAATTCAGACATTTCTGAAAAGATGTTACTGTTAACACCAGTCAGTAATAACTGTTACTATACACACCCACACTATGACAAGTCTGTGACACATAACACTACGTCATAATCAGTAGCTGAAACTGTTCTGCTTCCATTATTTCTACACTGATCTGATGAATGTGACACTAGTAACCACCTGAACATAAACCAGCTTGACTAGTTTATCATCTAGTACATGAGTGTAGTTTTTGGTCTGAAAGTGTCAAACCTTTGTGGCTGCAGAGTTGGCGTTCTTGCTGGAGGTGGCGGTAGTGATGCCGTGGCGCTGAAGGACCTGCTCGGCGTGCTTCAACACGGCTTCATAGCAGAACTTCAGGTGGAGCTGGAGACACAGGACAATGTAAAAAGCTGGTGTTTATTACATGAAACTTCTGAAATCTTTCCCCCTCATGTTTTGTGGTCGCACTATAAACACAGCGTGTCTCAGTTCATTATGTGCTTCATTTGTAACATACATTTTGCTGCCATCTGCTGCCACAATGTGAAAAACTGCATAATAAAGATCAAACACAACTTCAGACTGTGTGTCTCACCTTCTCCTGCATCATGTTCTTCCTCTGCTGCCTCATCTTCTTCACCAGCAGTGGGAGGTCTGGGATCCCGTTTCCGGCCTCCAGCTCCTGCAGAGCCGCGTAAAGCAGACAGAATGCGCCGGTGCGTCCCACACCCGAGCTGAGACACAAAGTGTAATGGTTCATAAATCACCACATTTCTCACCACATCACTGTGGAGTGACTGAATTCTCACGGAACCACAGCACTTTGGTGTTCTGCATTTTATTCATCTGGAAGTGATCAAAATAAAATGTAACATGAACACTGCAGAATTTTTCTTTTTTCTGTCCTGTTAGACATTTATAACAAGGAAATCAATCTGGTGTGGCCTGACTTTTACAAAACCTTGTGGAAATACGCAGAGCTTCTCTGTGACAAAGATCAAGCCTCTGTGTCGTTCTGCTCCTTCTGACTGGAGTCGCTGGATCAGTAGAATAAAAATCATTGCTGAAATAACTGTGCATGCTCCCTCTGGTCTGGCTGCAGATAGTAACTGTGACGTGTCTCATTAAGAATGATCTCAATTATTTTTGCTGTTTTCAAATGCCATTTGAGTTGTTTGTAGATTAAATATTTTGTTATATTATTTTAAAATTTCATTATAATTAATAGTTTCTGCTTAGTTCAGATTTTGGGGTGTATTTTGATCACAGCACAACACAAGATTTTTAGTCGCATTGAAGCTTTAGTGTTTTAACACTGGATAAAAGGTTAAATAAAAATGAATTAACAAAAAAAAGGTAAAACAGTATTATATAAGAATATAGTTCCTGCTACATCTAAAACCCTAATAACAGTACTTTGTGTTGCCAACTGAGAAGTCAACGTGTTATTTTGTAGGAAAAATACAAAGGTTTTTGAAAAGGAGAAGAAGAAGAGATCTGTCTCTGTTTGTGGGTTCAGACCAGTTTGGTGAGGAACTCTTAACTCTGGAGATTAGATTAAGCCACTGAGACAGAAACCTTGCGCTACATCTCAATATTGCACATTCTAACACAATTCCTAGCAACATATACTAAAACTAATACTTTGATGAAATGACATAATAAATTATTAAATCATTTCTTCTCTCTTGTTCTGGCACATTTGACTCAAAAAATGAGCATGAATATGGATTAAAATTCCTGCAGAATGCTCAAATTTGCTTCCCCAGCAACATTCTCTCATAAACAGTAGATGGTCAAATAAACTAACAAGCTTGAAGATCAGCATCATTTGGGTGAAGGCTTGCAGTTACCTTCCTGTCCTCAGTACAGACCTGTATATCTTAGGTTGAAACAAGGTGCTCTCACCTGCAGTGCACCACGACGGGTGTGTGTAACGGCCTCTGGTGAAGGTAGTGTCCATGAACCTCCTGGATGAATCGTAGCAGGCTGCTCTTGCTGTAAGGAAGACCCCTGATGAGAGATATTTAACTGATGAGTCCTGAGGCTGAAACAATCCAACATCTCTTCCAACTCTACATATGACTGAAGTCCTATGTAAACATACAGAAACTAGATTACAATCTGAGTTTAAAAAAAAAGGATGACATACAGTTCTGGCCAGGAGGTGAACTGGAGATGGACAACAGTGCGCTTCAGGCTTTGGTCGTGGTACTGCAGGCTGATCATGCGCTCCACATGTGTCGATGTTATCTTCTGTGTAGTTAGGCTGAGTGTGATTGGTCCCTGAGAGATCTGCTGACCGCGCTCCGTTGGGAAGTAGCGCAGAACCTTTCCCTGAGGAAGAATAGGAAGACAGTGTTTCAACCACAGAGGGTAACAGAACACAGAGGAGAGCGTTTATTAAAAATTAATTTAAAAAATGTAAAGCTGTTAATATAAATCCATTTAAATTTGCATACATTATTTTAATTACTCCCATGTGCATACAAACGAAACTGAACACCGCACCTTTTCCAGCTCCTGCTCTGAAACCAGCATGACTATCAGTGACACTTTCTGCTCATACACCATCAACCAGAAGTCAGCTGCTGTGCCGGTGAGTGGAGCCTGTGTGGCAATAAGGCGCGGGCAGTATGGCGACAAGTCTTCAACATAACTGGCGTTGATGTAGTCATCTTTGCCCGACTGGAGCACTACACGGTTGAAGTCGTAGGGCATCACATCCTGGTGACGGTTCTTCATGGTGTAGCAGCGGGCAATGGCAATGGAGAGTTGACGAGCATCCTTCTCCTGCTGGTCCTGGAGCTCTTTCCAGCGAGCGTCCAGCACTGACAGACCACCCTCAGCTTCCGAGGGGTGCTCCAGGGACTCTACTTGGGCTCTATAACGTTCCAGTTCACCGTGAAGCCGGGTGACTCGCTCTGGAGCTTGATATGGGTCACCCTGGATCAGGAGAACTCCCTGGGAGCTCTTTTTTCTGCGTTCCACATACTGGGGGTCAGCTTTGGTGGGTTGCAGGACATTGGTGGGGGCCTTAGTCCCCCCTGGTTGGCTTTCTGGGCTAGAGGAGAGGAGATCATCTGTGCTTGAGTTCTGGCGATGAAACAGCGAAGTAGAAGGAGAGGTGGCAGAGGGAGAGGGAAGAGTGGGTGGAGCAGTGCTTCCAGGGGTAGGGGCAGGTGTGGGTCTCTGCTGGGGGTTCAGACCCAGTGCAGAACCTGGGGAGGGAGATGGGGATGGGGAAGGCGACGGGGAGGGAGGGACCGCATTGGGTGGTTGAACTGCTGGAGGACCTCCAGGAGAGGGCTGGATCATGTGCTGAGCGGGGGAAACGTGTGGATTATGTGGCCCCATGGGTTGCTGTGGGGCACTTGGTGGTACTTTAGGTCCTGGGGCTGAAGGGTACATAATTGAAGGCTGAGGATGGGTCATAGGAAGAGGGGCCTGAGGCTGTTGTGAAGCTGCAGGCTGTGGGGCTAGGGGCTGCTGAGGCAACTGTGGAGGGTAAGATACTCCCCCGGAATGAGGGGGCTGAGCTTGGGGTTGACTGGGCATCCGCATGGCCTGCTGGGGCATGTTTGCCATAGGTGGCTGTCCAGGGTGTGGGTGATGTTGAGGAGGTAGTACACCAGGAAGCATTTGTGGCACAGGGCCCCTTGGCAAGTGGACCATATGAGGTTGAGCGGCAGGAGGTACCTGTGGGTGCAGGGGAGGATGAATGGGCTGGCTAGTGGAAGGCATATAGTTTTGCGAGACTGGGGGCACTGGCTGACTTGTGGGGGGCATCTGTGGTCTGGGACCACCTGGTATTGGCATCTGTGGGTGGGGCGGAATCTGCTGCGTATTAGGGGGAACGGAGATTTGTTGCTTTTGTGGCAACATGTGTTGGTGAGGGAGTCCAGGCAGCATCTGTTGGTTGGGATGGGGCAGATAGGGTTGAGATACAGGAGGTGCTGGCTGAGAAGTTGGGGGGATTTGTGGATGTGCAGTCTGAGGTGGCATCTGGACCTGGGGTGGCCTTGGCATGGAACCTGGCATCATCTGAGGGTGCTGCTGGGGAACATAGCCCTGTGGAGGCTGGTAGCCTTGGGGTATCTGGGGCTGGAGTTGAAAGCCATTTTGTTGATGTGGCTGCAACTGTCCTGGGAATGCCTGGTACTGGGGAGGAACACCAGACTGATGGGGCATATATCCATGTGGGTAGGCTGGCTGGGTCTGGAGAGGTTGTTGAGGACCAGGAATAGCTCTTGGTCTAGGCTGGTACCCCTGAGGCAGTGTTTGCCCAATGGGCTGAGGGTACTGCTGCTGATGTTTCTGCTGCTGTGGTTGAGGTGCAAGAGTTTGGCCTGGGCCTTGAATTGGCATCCCTGGCTGGGGTATAAACTGGGGATATGCCCCAATCTGTGGGGGTACATTGTAGCCTGTTGAGGCCACAGGTGGGACAGGGTGATGTGGTGTTGGTGCATAGCTGGGAGTAGGGGCCTGAATGCTGGCCACAGTGGTGGTAGAGGGTCGGACCGGTGCAGTGGCAACAGGGCCTGGTTGAGAAGCTTGAGGAGGGGCTGGTCGATAACCTGACACTGCTGGCTGTGTTGGCAGTTGTGGGGGCATCTGAGGGAGAGGCCCGCGTGGCAGAGGCCCGTGTGATGCTAGGGCCCCTGAAGTAGGGAATTGAGCTATCCGCGCCAGGAGTTCTGGAGGCGGCAGGTTGGCAGGGAAGCGAGGAAGACCAGCAGCTGGTGCACCAGGCCAAGGCAGAGAGCTGCTGCCACCCAGGTTAGCACCAGGGGGGATGAAGGCTTCAGGGCGGGGCAGACGAGCTGCAGCGGTGGGGAGGGAAGGAATGTCAGGAGGGAGGCTGTGGAGCTCCTCAGGCAGGTCACCTCCCAAAGCTAAGATGGCTGCACTGAGTTGGGCCAACTCTGGGTCGTCCAGACTAGAGTCAACATCTGGGGCCTTTGGCTTCAAGGAGGGTTTCGCTGCTGTTGGCCGTGCTGGGGGCTTTTTCTGGGTTTCTCTGAGGTGACAAAGAACAAAGAGAATGTACAATATGAAAATCACAGATTTAAACTTAGCAACCTTTAGCAAAAGGTAGTCAAAGAAAAATGATCTTTCTTCTTCCACAAACCACCACTTTTCCACATTTTACCTATTTGGCTATCAGTGAAATACAGCTTTGTTGTGTTTCTCCCTTTATTAAAATTTTATAGTTTCAATGTTCCCCTTACTTTTCCAGGACGGGCTTCCTCTCCTCTGCCCTGGTCTGACACAGGGCCTTTGCTCTCTCCAGCAGACATGACGCTTTGGCCTCCAGGTCGTCGTAGAACTCCTTCCCCTCCTGTGACTTCTTCATCAGGTCCTCATAGGCCTCGTATGAGCCCACCAGACCCTGGACGGTGCTGTTCCACAGGTGCTCAGTCTGACTCAGACTCTTACGAACTGAGGCGTACTGGACATTAGCCTCTGTCAGGGCTTTCAAGATGTTCTCCTGAGCTGCCAGGTTCTGGTCAATGTACACTTTCACCTGCTCATACTTCTTCAGCTGCTCCTCAAATATATGCTGGAAAGGTTAGATATTTTATGGTTAATGGTTTAAAGCTTGTGAAATTGCTGTGGAATTGTCATGTTAATACAAGAGATTCTGCATCTACAGTGGATAGAGCCTTGCTTTCATTTCAGTTTTCTTTACTCAGACCCATGTCCAGCCACATACCTTCATGTCGGCCCGTTCTGTGGTGACAAGGGTGGAGGTGATGTCGTCTTGCTGGATGAGATCACGGAGCTGTTTCTCCAAAGAACTTCTCTGCTCCCTCATCTCCTGGACCTTCCCCAGGATCCGCTTCACACACTGCAACCCTGCTACTTCCTCTGCATGCATATAATCACAGACACAGGGTTATATTCACTATTCACAACATTATAAGAGTAATGATGTCACATCTAATCCTGTTTTCTGTTCATTTAATTTTTTTTCTTCAAATAACAACTGTCAAGCACTTCATGATCAGTATTGCAAAATGCTTTATGAACAAAGTTAGTTTACAGCTACATACTGTAAAAGTAACATCTAAAGAAAACTTTCATTTTCAGACTTTCATTAGAACCTATAATTCATTGAACTAAATGAGAAAACTGTAACCACATCCTATTAAACCGTGCTAAAATATGCACAAACCCTTGCCATCAAACACACTCTCACCTTCACTGAGCTGAGGGTGCGGCAGGGCCTCCCTCAGACTATCCAGTGGCCCCCCCAGCAAACGCAGGTTGCTAATGTGCAGGTTCATGGCCCGGTGGAGCTCTGTGTTGGTGAAACTGGCCTTCTCGTGGGCTTCCATGTACTTCTCCAAGTCCCTTCGAATCTCTGCCAGAGCCTGGCTCTGTGATGCTGGGTGCACCTCACCTGCAGCGGGGCCAGCAACCTCCTGGAGGGCTCGCTCACCAGTCTCATCTGCCTCCAGGACATCTCTGATCTCCTTGAGTGAAGACTCGACATCAGTGAAGACACCAGAGAGCACTGCAGAGGCAAGAATGCGATAGGCATTATTGAGCCAGAAGCACACAGTAACAATAAAAAAATGTTATTCAACTGCAGAAATAATTGAATACAGTGCTAACCCTGCATGGACTGGATCAGGCTCTTGACAGTGTCGGGTCGGACACTGAGAGCAGCACACTTCTCCATCAGGACTGGAGGGATGTGGCTGTACATGTCCAGGTTGTCTACAGACTCTGGATCCAAGCCCAGAGAGTCCATGAACTGCCTGAAGGAGAAGAGAATATCACTCAACTCATAACAGAGTCTGGTAAAAGATAAATGTATTCCTATCCATACTGTACTGCTAACTTACTCAAGTTTTTTGTACCTACATGTCCAATGTTCTTCTTGTTTACAGATAACATTGTTTAAGGAGTTAACTAGGAATGGTGGGATTTTGACCAATTTTGAGTACATGACCACCACTTGAAAACAAAAAGATTCAAATGTACCTTAATTAAAAATTAAGCCTGCCTAGAACTGAAATGTCTACTGGCTACTGCACATTAATAGGATTTTGCTGAGATCATAAGATCCTAAGATCCTAAGATCTTTAAACACACTGGTGTACTCACTCTAGTGTTTCATTCTTGCTCTCAATCTTGGCCATGACATCCCTCAGCAGCTTGGCCTTCTCCTCACTGGAACAAAAACCACAGCCACAAGCATTAAGAAACTTTCTTCATGCATCCAAGGCTGACGGAACATGCTGATCTGAAAGTGCCTACCTGTACAGAGAAGATGCCTCATGGGCAGCCATGGGCACCAACTTGCCAAACAGGTCTGGTCCAGTGACACTGGGGTCAGTAGGATTGACTGGTAGAGCTTTGACAAGTGGGGCACCTATAAGGTCACAGAGTAGTTGATTTTACTACATTTACTGCATAGTAGTAAATGTGCTTGAATTTTTTTTCACATATAAAGAGGAGATATCAAGAAAGAAATATCTGTGATCTGTCACCATCTGCCACTAAAGTCAGTAACTCACTACCTTAAGCTTTAACCTGAATTTACCTGCATCAAGGTTTGCTTCAAATACAGGTGTGACTGAATGACTTTAGTGCCAAACTTTAAAAATTAAAACCAAATTAAAATTAAAAGACTTGATCTTGGTGAAACCTGTTCAGTCATAATGAACTACATGAGCTATCATAAACTGACATTCCCACTATAAACTTGCATACACAGGCCATTCATATAGTCATAATACATCTACGTAATGTTGCCTTGTATGTATGTTGACTCAGTTATTGCGTTTATATGCACTCAATGCACTCAGGCTACTCGTACTCGTACTAGTAATCGGAGAACTGAAGAAACCTGGTTAACAGTTTATCGTTTACATGACAGGTTAAGTTAAACTTACTCGAGAAAGTCGACTCTAACCCAGTTACTTGAAGGCAATAACCAAAGGCAGGAAACTGAACATACTAAAGCTTCTGGTTACCTTTTACTGAGGCCAGAGTCTCCAGAGAAGGAACTGTTTCATGATAGATGAAGTCATTGTCCTTTTTAGCGGAATTAAACCTGCAGGTAAAAGATAAGACAAAAGAAAAGACATTCACTTTCCTTCTTTTGATCAACATAACACACCACTGACTACATGAAAATACTACAACTATGACATAAGACTGCTCACTTTCCACCAATAACATCCATGGTGAATCTCAAGGCATCTTGCACACTGTCAGGTTGACCCTGGTTGTACCAAGACAAGACAAAAGAGAGTTGCGTCTATTAAACGACGGGAACACACACACTCCAAGACAGATTCCAGGGACAATAAAATGATATAATCATGTGGAAGTAGAGTGCTATTCTACCTTGGCAAGCTTGATGGCTTCATTTAGTTTGTCCAAGGAGCTCTGCAGGTACGCCAGCTGTTGGAAACAGGAGTGAGAAAGAATTCAAGTGAAATTTTATTAGACATTTAACTGAAAGCAAAGAAACTTACCAATGATGACTAAAAAGTGCTGTGGACAATAGCCCCACCAAGTGGCCACCCCAACTTGATTGTGTACTGCCCTGTAGTAATATCTCTTTAGTGATGCCAATTTCTGTTAACATTCTAATAGATTTTCCATTAGCATGTTAATAGTAAATTCCATTATGTATTAGCATTGAGCCAACTGACTCAACATTTTCCAGTGCTGTGAAAAAGTATTTGCCCCCTTCCTGATTTTAAAATTTTGTGCATATTTGTCACACTTAAATGATTCAGATCATTGAACAACTTTAATATTACACAAAGATAACCCGAGTAAATACAAAATGCTGTATTTAAATGATGATTAGAATTTATTAAGGGAAAAAAGCTCCAAAGCTGCCTGGCCCTATGTCAAAAAATGAAGAACAACATCTAAAGAAGTGCAGACCCTACATGCCTCGGTGAAGGTCAATGCTCACGATTCAACAAAAAGTAAGAGACTGTGCAAAAATGGCATCATGGGAGAGTTCCAAGGCGAAAGCCACTGCTGACAAAAAGAACACAAAGGCTCGTCTCACATTTGCTAAAAAACTTCTTGATTATCCCCAAGACTTTTGGGCAAATATTGTGTGGACTGATGAGACAAAAGTTTAACTTTTTGGAAGGTGTGCGTCCTGATACATCTGGTGTAAAAGTAACATACACATTTTCTGGACCTGGACGACTTGCTGTGATTGATGGAACAATTAATTCTGCTCTCTACTAGAAAATCCTGAAGGAGAATGTCCTGCCATCAGTTTGTAACCTCAAGCTCAAGCAGTTCTGTGGCAGGACAATGATCTAAAAACGCACCAGCAAGTCCCGTCTCTTATTTGAAGATCTGTCAAACAAATGTTCTGAGAGGGAAGAATAGTCTGGTATGCACAGATTTTGATTTCCTAAGAGCTACCATCCTCCATGACCACCCCATCCAGAATTTTCTGCTGGCACCACCATCTGTGGATCAGTCAGTGCACAACCAAAGTATTTCAACAGCTATTGGAATAATTACCAAGAAATTTGTTTCAGAAATTCATGACCCCCTCAGAATAAACTGTAATAACTTTGATAACTCCTTTAGTTTAGTTTCATCATTCTGTCCAGTTTGTTGCTTTACAACAAAACATCAGCAAAATAATGACCATCTCATCAGTCAGAGCTGTAGTTTGTGTCTGTGCTAAGCTAATTAAGCATCCCATCAAGATAAATTAATATTAATATTATGGCAAATATCACACCTTCTTAATATTACGATGTTGTCATTGTGAACATGTTAGTATACTTATGTTAGCAGCTTAGTGATTCATGGCATTGTCTGGGTTAGATTAGAAATTGTTTAGTTCTGCTATCAGAGACAGTAACAGAGAAAACAGAATATTCACTTTTACTGTTCTTACAAGTTTGCTTGTGGACAATTCTTGCTTTAGATTGTTTTGTGCAAGTGGTAAATTACAGAAATTGAATCATTTTACTCAGAAAACTGTTAGATTTAGTAGCTTTCCTCCACTTTTCACGTCAGCTGGTTTACTTTGTATTCAATCTTAACAAATTCATGGAAGGACTGTTAATTCATGCTTTCAACATTGCAGAAAACAGCAATAAGACTGCACAAACCAAAGCCACATGGCCCTGCATAAAAACAAGTGGAAAATCAATTTTTGTCCTACCCGCTCTCCATACTTCTGCTGCTCCTCAGCCTGTTTTCCCATATGGAGCTGTTGAAAAAGAAAACAATGAGAAATAGGAGGAGTGTGTATGTGTGTGTATCTCAGTAATAAACACACAAACATGCTGATTCATGCGTGACCACAAACACAAAACCTCTCTCCACTGGACTCACATGTGCAATAGCAGCAAAGTAGTAGATCTTCATCTGAACCAGTTTCTTCCAGTCCTTCTGGATCTTTCCCAGCATGGAGGCAGTCTCTGAGTTCTCTAGAGCCCTGCAGGCCTCTTTGTAGTAATCCACCACCTGCAGCACCACAGCCACTTGTTACGCTCTAATATTTAATTATTGATTGATATGTCAATAAATGTACTTAATAAATAATGACACTCACCTGAGCGCTGATGCGGGCAACCAAGAAACTCTTCCTGTTGTCTAACATGGATTTCTCTAAAAGACACTCCTGAGCCTGGCCCTGAGAAGAACACACAGGATGATGAGACATGTTTTATATGAGAAATAAAGCATGTGTGTGTGTGTGTGTGTGTATATATATGTCTGTATTTCACCTACTAGCATAAGGTTGATGTTAAGGTTAAGGATCTGGTGGCTCATGTCCACACTAAAGTTATGGCTGAAATGGTCTCTCAGGTAGGAGAAAGCCCCTGCCGAGCACTGAAAGTGTGTGCACGACACCTTCATCCCCTGGACACAGAGCCACAAAGTCAGTGGGAATGTGTGTTCACATCGGTACTGACACATTTGTTACACAAGTGTTTATGTGTGTTTCTCACCTCCTCAGACACCCTGTTGTCCATGGCTCCCAACATAGAATGCAGGGCCCCTACAGAGAATCAAGAGTTCAGTTCAGTGAACAGGTTTTGCTTTTCACATTCAGGAAATACCAGTCAGCCTGCTACACAAGCTGACAATCACATGCATTTCTCTGCAGTTTTCCTTAGAGTATAAGTTTCGAGTTAACTTTAAACATGATCACAGTGCATTTGTTGTATAATAAAGCATAGTTAAATGACAGACTTGAAAAAAAATGGTGAAGCTATCCTAAACCACTACTTATATGGCCACAGAGTTTTACTTCAAAATTAAGACATGAAAAGTGAAATCTTTGCTACAAAACAAAATTTAAAAAAACAACAGACATGTACAGTATTTTACAAAACAACTAAGATTCTGAAATGCTGATGATCTTCTGAGCATTGGAATCCTAATTATTAGAGCCAGTCACTGGATTAATCTAAAACAAGGCTATAAATTGCTTTGTGTGATATAACTCACCAAGATTGTAGAGGATGCAGGCTTGCTCATAACTGATGTCATCATGAGTGACTGTTTTTCCAGAGAAAATTTCAGTCCTACGAACAAACATAAAAAAACACATTGGAGTTTAATAATAATGACATACTTTATTGATCCCCTTGGGAACAGATGCCAGACAGTACATGTTGGCGCTACTACAAGGTTTGAATATCTCGACATGTAGCCTGGCGGGACTGGGAATCAAACCACTCAACCTCTGGTTTGTAGACAACTGCTCTTTTTCTATTCTCAACAAATCACATAACTCATTAGTTTAACATAAAAATAGCATCTAGTTTTACAGACTTCCATGCTGATACAGTCATGGAAGAAAGAAACAAAATGTCAGGAGCATTTTTTATATTAAATAAAAGGTTAAAAGCATCAAACAATACTAAAGTGTCACTTTGGTCACATACTGTACAAAGAGTGGGAACCACTCACTGTACCCACAATGTTGTATCAACAACTCTCTGACTCAACAAAAGCAGATCATTAGATCCTTCACTGGATTAAACTGTTGTGTAAAATGTTCCTTCTGGTTATTTTGTCCACCGCTGTACATTCAGATGTGAGAGAGATGGAGAGAGAGCAAAGTGCAGAGGCTGTAACTCTAAAATAGGCTCCAGACTTCTGGAGTACACGGGGAACAAGAGTTCAGACTGCAGGAGGACATGTATGTGTGAACACTGTGTGTTTCTACCATGATATGGGTACAGACGCCTCCTGGCTCGCTCCCATGGGCACGCGGCTCTGGAGGTAATGCAGCTGGCCGAAATACTTCCTCAATGTGCTGCATCCCTCGAAATCCCTCGTCACATTCACGGCGCTCTGTGGAACAGACAGAAACTCTGTGTTACTTTTGTGTTTTAATCGGCTGTTCTTTACTCAATGCTTGAACATGTTTTAAGGTACCTTTCTTGTACAATATTAGGTTTCAAGATCATTAAGGGAAAACCTCACCTGTGGAATGCAACATCAGTCAAAACCTACTATTAAACACTGTTTTCTATGTCAGTTTGCAGGTTGACTTTCAAGACTCTGTTCATGTCAGCTCTTTTTGAGATTCACCACACACATGCTGTATCTGTGATTAATTCTGTATGTTTAGTAGTGATGTCCTGATCAAGTTTTTCTGGTCCTGGTCTGAGTCTTTTAATATTTAGCCAACTGCCAATACAGAGTCTAAACCAAAACGTATTTACCTACAGTAAAGTGTCATTAAATATGTATATGACCCATTGAAATAATAGCCATATCATCCTTGATGTGACGAGCTATATTTCAAGAAGTCCTTGATCTAAATGCTTGTTCAAATCTTTAAATGGATCTACTGTATCACTCGGTTCACATGAGATTGTGCAGTGGTATTACTTCTCTCACAAACAATCTTTGGCTACACACAGACACCAATGATAAACAGCACTTTAATCCCAGAATTACTGTTTATTAGTGACAAGTGAAACAACCTGCCATCGCTGGCCACGTTTGCCATTTTAACCACTAAACGCAGGTCAGCACTGGCTATAAACGACAAGCTGCTAGATGAGTGTGAATGTACACTGACATTTGCTAGTGATAAATAGTCAGGAAATTCATGTATTTTGCCAACTTCAGTGTCAGAGCTCAGAGTCACTTGCTGATGTGCCCAATAATTTTACATATTAACACACTTTAATTTCCAGCCTCCTATGCAGCAGAATGCTCTGAAATCTCTGTAATTTAATTTTCTCATGAACACAGTAAAATAAAACTGCATTAGGTAAACTGAGTTTGAGATACTAGTTTCCTCAGTTGCAGTTTGTTTTAACAGTCACGTTATCACTTTCATCAGCTCATTTAAATGATCTGAGCTAGCGATAGCACGAGACTCAAAAATCAAGCCACTCTGCTCCACCCGGCCCTTCCTCTCCCTGCTTCGCTATGCTCTTCTACTGCCTGCTACACTCCACCATGCTCTGCCCAGCTGTTTAGGCATTAGTCATTATCAAATTACAATAAAACACAATATTGCAAAACTCACTAATGAAATCAAGCAGATATCTCTGCACTGCTGCCATATTTCTACGTAAAAATATCTGAAAAAAGTTACACAGACAAGTACAAAACTGAGCTTGAAACAGGATCAAATTTTTTTTTTTTTTTTTGCTGTGTTAAAGTGGTGCATTTAATTAAAGAGCAGTTGATAGTAGACACAGGGCTGAGTTTCATTACAGTCATTCAACAGCTTTAAAGGATGCCCACATCATGATTTTCAGTTTCACTGAGCGCCTACCTGCCGAAGTGTCTCCAGTTTCTTCAGCTGTTCGTTGTAGTTGTCTGGATTCTCTCCATAGTTTTTCAAGATGAACTAGAGAATAAGAAACAGAAAAAACTAACTGATGAATGTGGAGCCTACAATTAGGTTCCCTCCCTTCACATTGTATAAAAGGAATTATGTTTTTAAGACTTTAGGATTTTGCTGCACATCATATTTAAAATGATCTCACATTCACAGCAACAACTTAGAAACATGAAAACATAAGTGTCAACGTTTCCGTCCAATATCCAGAAACTGCAGCTAATTATTCATTACGCTAAATTTTATTTCTTAGCAAGAGCCAGGAGTTTTGACTCTCTTCCAGACTCCGGAGATCTCCCATCATCCTTTGCCAAGACTTTCCCTGCCCACATGAGCAAGGGAAATGAGCATCAAGATACTTAGAGCCTGATTTACTAAGATCCCAAATAGCGAGTACTAAATTGTGTGCGCAGTATTGACAATTTCACATTTAATTGGTGGGAGTTTTGAATAGCAGACTCCGGAGATCTCATATCATCCTTTGCCAAGATTTTCCCTGCCCACAAAAATCTCCGTATTCCAAAACTTAATGCTACATGGAAACACTGCTCCCATTACTTTTGGGAAACCAGCAACAGCATAAACGCCAGGTTTGGCCTCATTCAGTGCATCCTGAGCACGTGGAAACTACTCAATGGTCCATTCTCCGTACTGCAGAAATAGCTTCAGTAAGCTGGAATGACCCAGACACAAGGAAATGCAAAGATACGAGACGTTTTCTAATGATCAGTTATCCTTTTAAATTAATACATTAGCATTAGCAAACATAACATGCTATTGGAAGACAGTAC